>NQII01005345.1:0-25999 GCA_002778355.1 Clitarchus hookeri
TTTGCCTAAAAAGAATTAAAAAATTTAAAAGCAAATGCAAATATTAAATTCACGAACGATAAACAATTAAGTATAAATTAAAGTGCAGGAATTAAATATGGACACCGAGCAATCTGCCTTACAGTTCCGATATGATCCCATTCGATTTCCATCACAAAAAAAAAAAATTCATGAAAGGCGAATTTGGGTGATACAAGTGTACAGGAGACTGCCTGAGCTTGATTGTAGAATTAAGATCCTGCTTTCTTCGAGGTTGTGCCGCTTTGGGATTGTAATACCGTCCACACGCTACATCTAGGGCGGTGAAAATGCGGCAAAGCGGGGAAGCCACGGACGAGAGAGGAAAGCAACTGCGTGCGTAATGAAGCCACTGCGCCGTCCGTGGCAAAAACATAAGGCACCGTGCTTCCAGCAGAGCAATGCGTATCAAACAATGGAGCCCGGCTCNTGGCAAAAACATAAGGCACCGTGCTTCCAGCAGAGCAATGCGTATCAAACAATGGAGCCCGGCTCTGGAAATGCAGATGTCATAAATTTTTCGTATGGTGGGGATAAGGAAGTTATGAAGAGATAATTGAGTGTTGCGATGCAGAAGCTGTAGGAAAATGTCTGCTTCTACCTCTTGCGAAAGTAACGGAAAGATCTGCGCGATACACAAGTGTAAGCCAGAGATCGGTTTCACAAAATCGAAAACATATCAGAGAGAAGCAAAGCGAAGCACAAACTGCCAAAGGCAATCAATGTTTATTTTACGTATTATTACAAAAATCACCATTTTATATTTTGTAGGTTAGTCACGGTAATGTGAGCACTTTTGAAAGTCCTGTGTAGTTTCTATTTTCAGACCGTTTCGTATCCTTCCACATTGCTCCATATCATTCTTCTGCGACTTTCAAGAGATAGCATGAACAAAACAAATGACCTCGGTAGATTAGACAGGTTGACGGAATTTATATCTAAAAATAAAAAGTTAATAAGTCAATTAGTGTTCAGAGACATACATTATTTACTTAAATTAACGCCTGTGTAATTACTGTGTTTACTGCAGTAGTTACTCGTTGCTTTTTATATAAATAAATTCAGCAAATTTACACCAAAACTGAGTCGGACGGTTAATTTAGACTTAATTTTTCTGAACAGCTGATACAAACACGAGTCACGCGGCAATATTTGGCCTAACAGATTTGATATTCTTCGGCATAAAGAGAAAAACTTTCAAAGTAGGTAGGACAGCATCTCGTCGACAGCGAGGTCATTAGAGACGGAGCAAATCAGTCAGAGAAGTAGGAACGAGGAAATGCACCGCCTTTTCTCCATGCAGCCACAGGAACAAGCTACAAACTAGGATATCCTTCGTGTATGACTGCAATTGGTCACATAGGAAGCAGGGTGCACGTGAATTGAAAACTTTAGGTGTAAAGAGGTTAGCAATAAAATACATGATCAGCAATACGAGGCCGAGCTGAAACGCCACTTTCCCAATCCCTTTACAAATTTAATACTTACATACATTACAAAGGTTCCTTCGCTATAGCAAAATGTATGGATAAACATAGTTTTCAGAGTATTTGAATTTTACAACATAGTTTATTTTAGTGCAGGAATCTTAATAAAGAAGAACTTTACTCGGTTCACCACCTTCCAAAACTGGAGAGGTTGCTTTGATATATTGAAGAGTCTCTATGGCAGGTAAAATCAGTATCAGTTGAGTAATACAGGAACCATTTCATTACAAAAGGAAATACAATAAAAAAAAAAGAGGTATGCAACTTGACGTGACGTGAATTTTTTTTTTACAACAGTTACTGTTAGGTTTGCTTACGTAATTTTGCCATTAGTATTTTGGTGTACCCCTGGGAAAAAACAAATCATATGACATTAATTATATATGTTTCTTAGATAAACATTTTGAGTAGGTTTTAGTCCAAATCCCTTTATGAATGTTAGTTGTACATGGCAGTTTTCAGTTTTTAACGCAACGATTTGATGAGGCGCCCTATCCCAATCATGCAAAGAAGATAATCAGAAAAATAATAATTTCTTAGCTGACATTCTGCCGGAAGCGATTATTGGTGGTTCCAGAAGGGAAGCAAGACGGCGAATGCCACCGTCCCATCGGTAATGGAAATGAGTAAGTTGCCATCGCAAGAATCGCGCCATCACTACAGTTAAAGCTCTAAAAAACCAAAACAAAATGTCGACAAGTTAGTGCATAAAAACTAATGCTTCAATATGCCCTAACATTTATAATAGAAAATGCACTTACCCTGAGTGGTAATACAATATTGTTAACACATATTAAGTGGATTTGAGAGCACAGGAAGAGATTACGTTACATTACGTCATGATTGAGTCTTTCAGAAGAAAGAAAACGGGTGCTTTCCGCTTGAGTGCGATGGAGCTCTCGATATATTTGAACTAATCGATAGTATCGATATCGAGCAGCATACACAACATTTCTTTAGGCACACTTCCCAGTACACAGATGTTAGCAAGACAACAATTAAATTTTCAAAATCGTTATTCTGTATTTAATATTACAAATAAAATATTAATTAATGTATGTTAATTTCAAAGGAAAATGAAAACAGTACACATAGATGTCAGAGCAACAATCAAATAATTACCTTTTCTTTTAAACAATTACATTCGATTTATTATTTTTCTTCTTTGATTCTATACCTTACCGTACTGTTACCTTTAAATTTAATTAACGAGGAATTAGAGAAAGGCAAGTTTTGCCATAAAGCAACTTAATGAATTTCCCCAAACAAGGACACAAACAAACGATAACAAAAAAAAAAGTGTCACAAAGTGGCACAGAAGGAATCGGTCTCGGCCTGTGGTCATAGGAACCATCGGCTGGAGTGATTTTGGGAAATTATATGCGAAACCGAAATCCAGGTCCTCCCGAATGCGAGTCCAAATATTTGCCATTGCACTGCATAGATCCTTAACTTACATGCTAGAAAAAACTAGTTGAATTATACGGTAATCGCGTCATACGACTGCCTATTTATGTGTGTGAACTAAATGTATCGAACTGGTTTAGGCTAAAATAAAACGTTTGATTCGTGACAACAATACATACGGAGAATTGTCACTACATGCACTACAGCTGCAAACATCAAAGGATTTGCGTTCAATTTACAAGTACCTACTGGAAAGATTATTGTCAGCCTGTAGCTAGGGTTGGAGAAGACTACTGAATGACGGACATTTTAGAAGAGTTCATAATTCATTTGAGTGGCGACAGCGATGAAACTACTGCTGAGAAAAGAGAAATTACATCTGAAGTTAGTGGCAACCCTGTTATAGCAGTTTCATTTTGACAGTAGTCTATAAAAGATTAGCTGTATTTTAAAGTTAAATTTCACCTGCCTTAAAAAATGTGTAGAATGGTTGTAGGAGAGTAATAATTTTTTAAAGTATATTAAAATGATAATATTTAGTGTTAGTTACATCAATGTTTTAACATGTATTCTGGTTATATGCATTAGGTCTATAGCCTGTGAAAAAATATAGCACATAAATTCTAGTTTGTTGCTATTTAATCCATTCATAAAATTTTAAACTAGGATTAATTGTAGCTTTCTAAAGCACCAAAATGGGTGTTTTCAACAGGTGGACTAGTAAGTATTTGCACAAGCAGATCACCCAATCTTACTTTGGTTGTATTATCTTTACTGCTATGTTTATTTATGTTCTATACTTTTAAACTGTTATTTTTTTGAACCTCAAGTACACAGACTGGGCCCTGTTCCATANATGTTTATTTATGTTCTATACTTTTAAACTGTTATTTTTTTGAACCTCAAGTACACAGACTGGGCCCTGTTCCATAAAAAGTATGGACTAATAATAAGAAGTGAATCTACTTGTAATTTCAACTAATAAAGACGTAGTGTTCCAAAAAACAATTACCCGTAAATTTGTAATAATTAATCCATACATTAAAAGTTACAATTCTAGTCTTAAAAATTACAAATATTTTGTTCCTAAAAGTATTAGTAATAGTAGTTAACTAGTAATTTATAACCAGTTTTCTACAGGTGATTGGAGATTGGAAAAAAATAGTGCTAGTGGTATTTTGTTTGACAAGCGGGAATCTGAAAGATAATAATATGTGCTCAAATGACAGTAATGATAGTTCCCTTGTTTTAATCATTTGCGAGTCCAACCCGAATCCGCAGGAAATGCATGCAAGTGCTGAGTAACTTCACACGATACACGTACTTTTCATATAAACTATGAATCACTGTAAAACTATTTAAGTAGTATTTCAGTTACTCTTATGTTGTAGTTCTCATTTTGAAAATTATATTTTAATTTTTAACTTGTATGTTTTCAATTTTTGTCACTAACAACAGAACAACAAAAATTCTGATTCAGACGTAATAAAACCCTTTCTGCAGTTTTCTCTGTTTTGGTAAAATTTCAATACGTTTTTATTTGGTGACGTCAGTCCAAAACTGTTTTTCAGTTTCATGTCTCGTGATATCAGCGTGACTTAACCACAATTCATAAGTAAGATGGTGAATTAACTTGTAAATTGTTGGTAAAAACCTACAAGTGTAATCGCCTGCTATGTTGAACACTAGATTATTATAACAATATTTATTTGCACTTGTGACTTATAACTTGTAAATCATGTAGTTCTNGCTATGTTGAACACTAGATTATTATAACAATATTTATTTGCACTTGTGACTTATAACTTGTAAATCATGTAGTTCTGTGCACCAGGGTCGTGTCCGTTGCTAACTGCGTGAACAGTTTCGCTGTACTGTGCCGATGGCAGTGCCGCGTAGCTCTAGGAAGTCTACCCGCCCAGACATGGCGCGCGAACGGTATATAAAAGATATTATTAAACTACATTTCGAAATTCAAACCACCGAATCTATGGGCTAACATAAACAATAAATCCTAGAAGAAAAATGTTTTAAACANTACATTTCGAAATTCAAACCACCGAATCTATGGGCTAACATAAACAATAAATCCTAGAAGAAAAATGTTTTAAACATTCACATAGTATTTTTTAATTTTTAATTGAAGTTAACAAAACTGCGCCGGGAGTCCGCAACTCCACGTACCTGCGTGCACCAGAAGTTGCATATCACGAAGGCGAATGGAACTGGCAAGTCGTGCGGCGATCACCTGCAGATTGGCCACCAGGAAATTACATGCAGGCACTACATCGCCAACACTGCCGTTTGTGTGTTGGAAATAAAATGCAATCACTTGTGGCAGTCTTTACTTCTCAATTGCTGGTCTCCCATTTTCCACGTAGTTTGACACACGTGCACTAACAAGCAGCCACTAGCGCCGCCCACGTACCTCGTGTTTATGGCGTCCTACGTGTAGACGCTGTCCGCATGGCGCGCCAGTTCCGTCGTTCGCCTATGTGATATGCAACTTGTGCGGGCGGGCAAGTGAATTCGCGAACTAGCTGTGCTGTTTTGCTAACTTCAATTCCAGCTCAAATCTACTACATAAATTTTCGAGATATTTGGCTACTAGGATTTATCATATATCTTACCCCATATATGTCCTGGGTGATTTGAATGTCCATATATAGTTTAAAAACATCTGGTATATTATGTATGTGACTATGTAAAAAAAAAAANCCTGGGTGATTTGAATGTCCATATATAGTTTAAAAACATCTGGTATATTATGTATGTGACTATGTAAAAAAAAAAAGGAACATGTGTGCCACGTTTAAAACAGGAAATATCTCTTGTACATACATGATGTCTGCAACACAAAAAAAAAATAATAGTGATCCGCCCTCGTGTGGGCGTACTGTATATGTAAATCAAGAATGTTTGCATGTTTATAAAACTATGTGGAGGAAAGAACTTTATAAGCATAATTAAGCATATTTAGTCTACCAGATAATATAATTATATTTACTGAGCACTGAAATGTAATTAATTTTACGTCACAATAACCCACAAAAACGACAAATACTAAAAGCATTCTAACTGTAGTAGGCTCCGAACCACTTGCTGTCAAGATGTTCAAATTCTGTAAAACGCCGTAGAGTGAGTCTTGAAACATAACCGGCTCGGCCTCCGCGCTGAAAGACCACGGCCTCCAAAGCGCCGGCACTCATACAGATGGCGAGCTACGAAGATGGACAGAGCACAACAAACGGCAACCTCGCGGTGCTGTCAGACGGCATGTCACGTTTCAGCCAGCAAAACTAAAAAAAAAAATATGTTTGGACTACTTATTTTAGTCGCCGTAAGCCGGGAATGAACTACAGGGCGTTATAGTAAGTAAAGTTGATATATGGTTAACACTTTATATCCTGACACAGTAAACAAGTATCGCTAGAACTTTATTAATTTGTGGGTATGAATGACTATTCTTTCAGGAGTACTACAAACATACACTTTATTTTTCATTAGTGAATTGCTTTTAGGTTTCTCGTATATTAATTTACTGGATACGAAATATAATTTCCAAATACAATTATTTGCTACTTCACGCTCTTGCATTCCAAGCGAGAGGGTTTTCTCCGAGTCTTCCCGAATTCGAATAACTTGTTTGTTCATGCTCTTACATTTCGATATTATTCTCTCATTCCTTCCTTTNGGGTTTTCTCCGAGTCTTCCCGAATTCGAATAACTTGTTTGTTCATGCTCTTACATTTCGATATTATTCTCTCATTGCTTCCTTTCTCTCTCTCTCTCTTGCATTCCATCCCTTGGTTTTCTCATATTCCCTCTGGTCTTCTTTATTTTATCTTTTGCATTCTATAGCTTGGTATTTTTCATATTCCTTCTGGTCGCATGCAGCCACGTGCGTCCTCCCCCCCAAGTCCGTGCTTGGATGCCCCGACACACGTCATGCACATCCCCTCGTCCCTGCCAGAGCGCCAGGCTGTCATTCCACCTCAGTTTTCTCATATTTCTTCTGGCATCCTTTCGCCTGGCATCCTAGCGGGGGGCTTCATAGCGGGGACGAGTCTCATGCTCTGTCATTCCACCTCGGTTGTATGAGATAAGGAAACTGGCAGACTACCCCTTCCAGCCTTACCTCAAACAGAATGTTCAATACCTTAGTCTGTGAATACGAATGTATCAGGCCTAACGACCACACGCCCAGACCCGTATGTACCTTCCCGCCCAATTAAGTCTAGTTCAAACAATTACCGCCAGGGGCGCTGGGATTTTTTTTTTCTTTTCTGTTGTTTGGGAACTCAAGAAATGCAGGAGGCGTGCGGGATCGTCCCGGCCACCCTTTGGTCGCCAGTCCGACGCCTCGACCTCACGTCCGCCATTGCATGGGATTTTTTTGAAGACGAAATACATAGATACGTGCACTGGCCTACACACTCGGCAGAAAATAAACTTGGAATCACGAAAAAAAATCAGAATTGAACGGTTTACGAGAAGATATATAATAAATACTCGCAACATCAATCATAAAATAATTAAACGCATATATATGCACTTCTTATATGTGTAAAAGATATTTACGAAAATTAATACTGTGACAAAATACCACTAGTCTACCCAGTACCACGCAAGCTCGTTCATAATAATAAAACAAATAAACATGAGTCTTTAGCCTTAAGGTTGTTAATCTAAGGTGAAACGAAATATACTTCGATCGCGCACATGCCAAAACCAGTGCGAGGTGGAACGCCGTAGGCACACATTACCTCGCTGCGCGCGGGCCGGTAACAGAGCCAGCACTCGCGCATGCATAAGGGAAACACGTTTTCATTCTGTAGCAACAATAAGCAGTAGATTGATTAGTCACTAACACAGCAGCATGGTCGCTTCACCCTAACAGCATTGCCTTCTCACTTACCGTCCGCATGGCATAACCATGCGGACGGCTCCCGGGCTTGGGACCGGGGCAGTACACTACGCTAGCAAAAACGTCACTGGTGTTTCCTTAGACACACGCACGTATGGTGTGTGAGTATAAGGAAACGCCAGAGGTGTCGCAATCATAGTGTACAGCGGCTTACAATGCTAGAAAAGAAGATCGACCCACCTAAAAAAAAAGTACAATGTGAACAAAGGAACTCACAGACAGACTACAGCAAAGGGGAAGAGTACAGAAGATACAGAGGATGATAAAGGGGCGGGGGGACAGCGCAATCAGTAGTGAATGAAAGCAAGTAAGATACGATCACTAGTTACTACAGTGCTAGGAAAAGTATTTCACATTCGCAACCTTTGCGTTAGTACATGCGAGAATGATTGTAGAATGTGTAAAATGATACACACATACACATACATATCGATACTATGCCAGACAAGATAATAATATACCTTGCACGGGCTACAGTATGTCACCATTCACGAACATTGTGCTATGGAAAAAACAATACATATTGGTATCATGCCTGACAAGAAAACGATATATCTTGCACAGGCTACAGCATGCAACCAGCCAGCATAACTGACAAGATGAATATGACTCTTGCATGTGCTATAGTATACTGCTGGANGGCTACAGCATGCAACCAGCCAGCATAACTGACAAGATGAATATGACTCTTGCATGTGCTATAGTATACTGCTGGAAAACAAGTACATACACAGGACATGCTGGTAACATAACTGACAAGATAAGAATACCTTTTGCACGGGCTACAGCATGCTACCAACCAGTATATTTGGCAAGAAGAATACGGCTCTTGCATGTGCTACAGTATGCTGGAACATAACGAGCACAGAAACCGAACAACAGCATACCTGACAAGATGTATATGGCTGTTGCATGTGCTACAGTATATTGCTGGAAAAAAGTATACATAGCAGAACATACTGGTAACAAGCCCGTCAAGATAAGAATATATCTTGCACGGGCTACAGCATGCTACCAGTCGGCATACCTGGCAAGAAGAATATGGCTATTGCATGTGCTACAGTATGAACAGCATACCTGGCAAGATGAATATGGCTACTGCATGTGCTACAGTATGAACAGCATACCTGACGGCTCTTGCATGTGCTCTAGTATACTGCTGGAGAAAACACATACATATCAATTGTTGTGGGAGAGGGGAATGGAAGTGTTTCTGCTTCGACAAACCCGGGGCAAGGAACTGCCTCCTACAATGCACCCCGACCACATTCACTCTCCCGGGGACAGACACATATATGATGATACACGCCTGCCCCAGGGGTGCTTTATTTAGGTATGGTAACCATAGGGGGCGGTATGAATGGCATCGTCCAGGATCTTAGGTTTGACGCCTATCCACGAAAGAGTTAGCTTGTTGGTACATTAGCTATATATGTCGTGACGGTGCGACCTAATGCTACTGACCTGTACACGCAGTACATGCTGGTTTATTAGAATACATTTATAATCTTCTACGGTAATGGTATTACATACAATGCTCTTCAGTATACCTTTCGCATGCTTCACCACCTTATTGTTACAACGATAAGCATACAACTTCGCTCTCGGCCCGACAAACTCAATCGTGTCATTTCCTCCACACTCACNTTATTGTTACAACGATAAGCATACAACTTCGCTCTCGGCCCGACAAACTCAATCGTGTCATTTCCTCCACACTCACCCTTGAATTTTCCATTCACCCTTTCGTTGGCAGGCGAGTAGCAGGGATGAGTGGGAGGGTAGCCACTGGTGTTGAACTCAGCCATAAGTCCCGGGTGTGAGGCGAGGAAACTGTAGAAGTTGGGGCAGGCAATTCCCATTATAAAGGAGTCCGTATCTGTGTACATGCGATTGACTCTACTGCCATACTGTGCCCTCATCACATCGTAGTGGAAGCGGTACATGAGCGTCTTCGACAGGTCAAGTACGGCAAAGCAAGCGTATAAGGGCTTATCAAATACAATATGTTCGTGGTCTGACTTTACCAGCGATAGAGTTTCATTATAAATAGTTCGACATTTGAAGGCTGGTTTCGTATTTAGTTTCTTCGCCCGAAGTTCTCTACATACGAGTTCCATACGCTGACTTTTACGCATATTTTCCATAAGCTTGCCGTACGTAGCATTATTCATTAGCTTGTAGAAGTCCTTCTCGAAGGCGTTCGTGGTTTTACCTGGCATTTCGTCATGTTCAGTTCAATATACGGCTCTAACCACACCTTGTGGTTGAATCGAAGGACACGATGTTGCAGGAACATTCTTATTGTTTGCCACCATGTGATGCTTGATGCACTGGGCCACTCCTCCCTGGATACCAGCCTCGATATCGTAGTCGACGAGTAGCTTCAACTCCACCTGTGTCTTACGCAACATTGCGTCGAACAAGAATCCGGGAGTACTCACATAACAGACACAATCAGGACCATATGTGTTCAGACATAGTTCACGGAAATTTTCTAATATGTCGCATAGCAGTAGCACATCTGTCTTGAGGTACAGCTCGGAGTATTCTTGTAGCATACGACATCCGAACGCCGTCCAGGCCGTTTGTGAGTGATGGTAATATTCTATACTGAGGTTGCATCTGGTGAGACAGTTGAAAAAAAATCAGTGGCCCGCAGCTGTGGCTCAGCGAGCTCCCCCCACGAGTCGGCATAGTCGTAGGTGAACACTCCTTTGCGAGTCACCAACTCGAGCTATTCGTCTTTGAAAAAGTTTGATGTAGTCTTGAAGTCGCTTGATGGTAGGTTCTGTGCAAGTGTTGCGAGGCTGGCAGACATAAATCTAAAGGTATCGATAAACTGTATCGTGAATTTGTCACCCAAACTTTTGCTGAAGGTAATATAAGCTTTCCTTCCGTGTTCTGCATAATAAATATGTCCTGGGTATCATAGCCAAGCTGCTTAATAATAAAATTGGCATTGTACATCAAGTTATGGAAGATGATTTGCAGTCTCTGGAGATGGTTGCGAAGCTTGTTGCAGTTATTGCATGCCACCCCGATAAAGTTGCCGGTGAAATGGTTGTGATCGTGGACTTTGCGGTTATTGCTGGTGAAGGGACCGGAACAGTAGCAGCAGTTGGTGGCCAGAGCGTAGACAGTTCATTTGCCAGAAGTCAGCACACACATAGACTCGGGCTGGCTATATATATATCCTTCACCGGATTGCCAATCCTGACGACTTCTTCCATAAACCGCTTCGACGCGTCTTCTCCAATGTAACATTTCACGTCTGCAGGTAGTCTGGTCGTCTTGGTGGCTGGTATTATGTTGTTATCCACCTTGATGTAGATGCTATAGCTGTAGGGCTCGTGCTTCTGGTGCCTATAGGTGTAGGACATGTCCGGGTTTGGCTGACACATCTGGACCAGCACTAGTATTGCCTCAAAGTCCGCGTACATGACTACAGGTAGCTTATCACTGTTGTGGTAATTCTGTAACTTGAGCACAGGAGGCTTGCCGTTCTTCTCTAGCTGCGCCATGTCCGCACGGACTGGTGCGTGTTCATTGCAGTACCTCCCGTGCTCATCCAGCATCTCAGAACCTGTCAGTACCATCACTCGTGGAAGATCAGCATATGTCTTGAGACAGCGTTTACAGATATATACATTTTCATGGTGCGACGTCACCTGGGAGCATACCAGACGGGAGAAATTGGCTATGTAACAATAATGAGAATTCTTGTTCCCTGTCATCAAAAGTAGTAGGTCGAAGTGATGGGTCAATTCTTTCTTCGACGCTCTTATTGGGACTATCTTCTTATTATTGTCGACTGCGTAGACATTGTCGCTGACCCCAGGATTGGTCGCCTCGAACATCGATATTTGGCGCAGAGGGGTGGGGAACTCTAGCTCACTATAGTTGAAACATGTCTCCAGGTCAATGTATTGCTGTTTGACGCACTTAGGATTCACGCCCTCCACATATCGTGCCAGGATCGGCCACTTAAAGCACTGCTGGTCCTGGTTTTGTGGATTAATAATCGCCTTCTTGGTTTCGATTTGCGCAGGCAGGGAAATACAGGAGGAAGCTCTTAGCAGGTCGAGCTTGTTGACACACAACTGAAACCTTTTCGTGGAGGTGAGAGACCAGCCACTTCCCTTCCCCATGTATTCGTCCTTCTCCTGGTATAGCTTTGCAATGACGGCCTACATGGCATCCTCAATGTCGCCGACATTTAAGAGGAGCACGTTCTTGGTCTTGAAGGTGCGATGGTCCGTCTCGTCGTCGTGCTGTTCCGGTTTGCCAGATGTGCACTCGAGAAAAATGTCAGATTTAAACGCCCCCTCGTCCTCGATCTCCTGCTCTAGCTAACTGATGATATTCTGCTTCATACCCTCGAAGTAGCCGCAAATATCTACAGCCTGACTTGAGGTATTCTCGGCGACATATGTCTTCATGATGCCCCAAAACGCGCTCTCCGCCTCCACAAACCCAGAGGCGTTATACTCCCCGGCACCGCTGACGACGATGGTCCTACGAGAGGCCCTCGGCAGCAATAATGCGGGCTGGTATGAGCCGTAATGGCCCTGGCTGAGATGTAGATGGTCCAGCCATGCGAGCCCTTTTCGGCGGTGGTGGTGGGGAGGCGGTAGTTCCATTACATTTAGCGCTGTGTGCATGCAGTTTATCTGTTCGTGTAAACTGTCTGCCACAGTTACCGCAGACCAATGTCTCGGCCTCGGGATTCGCCCAACAACAATAATGTTCATGACGACGAGCATCACAAGAACGGCTGAAGCTATCATTACACAACGTGCAGTGGGTCGATGTGGCCTGTCTGACAGTCCTGTACATGCTAGGCGATGGTCGGCAAGTTTGTCGGTGTGTGCAAATGTCTTCCTGCGTCTATCGCAAATGTGTTGAGGCACACTCATCACACTCATCGGCTCTCAAGACCTCGATGTTAAGGCTGTTGCCAGGTTGAGAATTTGGTATAAGGAAATTAATGATAGTGAAATTCAGCTTTTGGCATTCCTGTTATAGATAAATATATACCACCGGGAACTTTTTTGAGCAGAAAAATACGTTCTTCTTTGTTTCGAATCCTTTTTTTTAGCATTGATATACAGTCTGTTTCCTGGTAAGATCAGAAAACTTAATTAAATGGAAAGTTCCTGAAACACAAATTTTTATATTTGCCACAATACAGAGATCGAGAGTATCATTTCTAACACTTAAGATTTTGTTTCGAGTTTATATCTTCAAAATTGGCTTCAAAAAATCGAATTTCAGTAACATGTATTTCCCTATACCTTAACATCGAGGTCATGAGAGCCTATGAGTGTAAAGTGAGTATTGTATGGAGCAGCGCCGGAATTCAACGGCGGAGGAAACAGGAGATCCTCGAGTAAACCCGCCGACCAGGCACGATTCCCACAAGCGATATTTCTGGAGTGACCCCGCCGAGAATTGAACCCGGTTCGCCTTGGTGAGAGGCGAGTAGTCTAACCACTACACCACCGTGGCCCCAACTTAACTGGAAGCCAGCATACCAGCGTGTACGGTAGCTCATGTGCATTTCACTAGCAGTGATTTTTTTATATGTTTATTTCAAAAGGGTTTACTTTATCATGGGAAGCCTATG
This sequence comes from Clitarchus hookeri, assembly GCA_002778355.1. Taxonomy (NCBI): domain Eukaryota; kingdom Metazoa; phylum Arthropoda; class Insecta; order Phasmatodea; family Phasmatidae; genus Clitarchus; species Clitarchus hookeri. The sequence goes on from NQII01005345.1 coordinate 13,469, forward strand.
CCGGGGTTTCATTGCTCGTGCAGCACTACTTGAAAATTTTTAACCCAGCCTGGTGATATGTCGCTAAATATGTATGTTTTTAACGTAAGCATACTCCCTGAGAGCCTCTTGGTTTTAGTGGCACATGTTAAACCAAGTAATATAAATTTTTTTTGTAATTTTAGAACACACGTTACCTGTCTTGTCGACGAGACAATTTTCGCCACCAGCAGGGGGGTTAAGGGGCTGAGGCAACAAACGACTTGGTGTGATCGTTCGGTGGGCGAAGCTCGCAAAATTTGCAGACGCGCTTTGAAAAATATTTACAAGACTGTGTGCGTGTGTGTGTTTTTGTGTGTGTGTGTGTGTGTGTGTGCTCGCGCGCTATTTGTTTTGCGTGGCGCGGAAAGCTTTACGATTGCTATTGTGGAGCTAAGCTCACCGTCGACCATATAACTTACTGCAGCGGGGCCGTAAGGCATCGTAGGCTGAATCCAAATAAACTAAACCGCCTTGTTTACAAGTTGGCTTACGGACAGATAAAACTGCGTGCTATCGCGCCGAAAAACAACCGTGTCTTTACTTTTGGGATTCATGTTAGTATAAAGCTAACATGCAGTCGTGCCGTCACGTGACCGTTTAAACCCTGTGTTGAGATTTGGGACCTGGTACTTCCTCTGATAAGGTGAAATTGAGCTCAGCGGAGAGATTTGGGTGGCTCTTAAGGAAATCCTCGCCATCTTGGATTTCAGAATCGATATAAGAAACCCAACTTTACAATGCCCAGAGAACATCTTAAGAGTTATTTCGAAATCCCACTTATTTTTCTCCCTTAACTCTTTTCGTATTTGTGACCGTACACAAAGGTTAAACAGTAATAATTTTTGTCCCCGTAAGAAAATGCGGATATAATTGAAATTGTGATAGATTCAAAAATTATATTAAGAAGTTCTCAATGCTATATTAAGCTTTGATTTGTAATGTTAGGTCATAAACTGTGATTACAAAATATGTAAAAAAAATCCAAGATGTATGGGATTTCTCCCGCTCGTGTTTTAAATTCTATATGGGGGTAGAAGAATGATTTTTCTCGAAGTACTTTTATTTGCCTGACTACTGTATGTAATTCCACCCAAGAGTTATATTTGCCAGTATGCCAAAAACTCTTCGGTTCTTCGACGCGACTGGTAATACGCTAATAAAAATTCCATTTGAAATAACACGGAAGTCTTGATATTGTAATATATTTATTGGGCAAACTTGAGACGGTTATAAATGTAAAAACTAAAGGCAACAACTACAGTCCAATTGGTTCCAAATAATTAAAATTTGACAGGAGATGAAATAACGCTTAACAACGAGGTTTTAGAGGCTAACGAATTTTAGATGGAGAAGCATCAGAATGCAGGGGTGGTGGAAACGGCAGCAATCCGAGAAAAGCTGCCGGCCAACGGCAGTGTCCACTACGTTTCCTCGCACGTAAAATTCGGCAGTGACCCCTATCTCTCTCCCGGGATCGATCTCTGGCCACCTTGTTGGAAAGTCGAGTTTATTTAGGCAGGTTTTAAGTCTTTACAGAGTTAGGTGATGCACCTTCCAGGTAGGGCGACTAAAACATAATTATTTGCGACTAAAACAAGTTAACACCCATGTCTTACCCGTGACTCTAGCCGAGAACCTTTCGCGTGATAAGTTGCATGCAACCAGCCAGCTGCACCGCGGAGGTTGGCAGCCACGTCACCTCTACGGCTCCTTATATGCAAACAGTTAACTGCAGTAAACACTTTTGAAAGACCTGCTTAGTTCCAATTATCAGTTCATTCTATATTATTCAGCCACTTGTAAAACCTAGCATATTGTTGCAAAACGCCTGGGGTGTGTATCTGAGTTCGTGAGGCATGGAAGTCTAAATAAAAATAAAATAAATAAATTAGATTTTGAATTTATTCACACAGCCATTATTTACAGCATTAACTTATCTGTATTTACTATTACTCTTTTTATTTCACAGTGAGCGCTATATTTAATGTATATTTCAACTCTAATTAACGTCCTCCTTTATGTCTCAGTTTGGTTATTATCAATTAATTCATATTCATCTTTAACACACGTTCAGTCTATCTGTTGCCATAATGTGTAATGTCTTTCAGTAACGCATCCAGTCCAATAGTCCAGCCTGCAGTCGCACTCTTCACTGATCTGATGTTCGCAGTAGCAGATTTTCCTCCCGCTGGTCACTTCTCTCACCGCGCGCCTCTTCTCGCGTGTCGTCTATCGCTGAAACTAATCAATTAAACTGTTCCCTGCTCGGAGGCCCGACACACCTTTTATAGCCGCTGGTCTTGACCTAGAAAGTTCGCCGCACCCCGAGTCTAGCTGGGAGACACGAGGTCAGTAATCCAGAGCATTCCTCTCATATTCTTCAAAGACACCCGATACCTAAGGTCAGGAGCGGACTCGCCCTGATAGGCATAACAGGCACGATTTGTATACATACCTTTGACTTGCTGCTGCCGCTGTCATATAGCTGCTGTGTCATTCACTTGCACTCGCTCGCGCGGAACAAAGCAGTTAACGCGTAACAATATTTAAGTTCCTAGCTACTAGTATATCTGCACCGTTCGAGTGANTCGCGCGGAACAAAGCAGTTAACGCGTAACAATATTTAAGTTCCTAGCTACTAGTATATCTGCACCGTTCGAGTGAAACTATGACATTTATTTACCCCCTACAGTTTGTTCACGGCTGACTGAGCACTTTTCAGAACCTGGTGTAAGATATAATTTTCTACCCATTTTGTACCGTTCCACTATTGGTAAAGTTTTCATCGCCATTGAGCTTATCACTTTATGCATGCGCCAATACAGTGGAAAATGTAAAAATTTTTGTATTTAAATATGTTACAAATCTACCCGTTCTCACAATTGTGTGCATGATACAGAAATAAGCTAAATTGAATAAATTCAGTATCNTGCATGATACAGAAATAAGCTAAATTGAATAAATTCAGTATCTACCAATTTAAACATCACAACTTTAGTACGTCATTAAGTCATCGGGCTCGATTTCCGATCCGGCCACCCTGATCTCGGTTACCATGGTTTCCCGAAATCACTCCAGGCGAATGCTGGGATGGTCCCTTCCCTATTCCTGAGTAAATAGTGCTCCATTACCAAGGCTTTGTTGCTGTTCAGTGGTATTAAAAACACCAATTAAATATTTCATTTTAATTAATGCTGTTAAAGGCAATTATATGTGTATTTTAAAGTGATTTTATAATTATTTTTTTACCAGGTACCAATTTTAGAAGTGTTTTTGCATAGTCAAATTATCTATGTAAGAAATATAAATAAGTATTTATAAAAGATGTAACGTTGTAGAACTTCTTTGCAGTACATTTTTTTTTTAAATATTCACACAAATATACACTAGAAACAACACACAATATTTTCTCTTTTTTCTGGTTCTTAGGATACTTGCTCACAAAGGGACAACTGCCCAGCACTCTTCAGACAAAGCATTCGGAATTGTCATTTGGTTAATAGTTGGAGAAGGAAGACGGAGAAGAGACAGGCAGGTCCAGATACATTTCAAGTACCAAGGCAAAGCGAAACACATTGTTGATCTACACTAAAAAAATGTCAGCCGAATATGCCTGCCTGCTTATTCATATGATCAGACTGTTGAGAAACGAGAGAGGAATATTTGTAGGCAAATGAAAATTCGGCAGGGCAGCAGGCACGATGTTAGGTACAGGCTATGTGGAAGCGACCGACAAAATATATATGTTAAGTATCATATATAGTTCAGTAAATGCAAAGGAAAATTTGACTCTGCATGCCCCCTCCAGCCGTTCACTTGAGATGGTCAATTAAAGCAAAATTAACCGAAAATAAGCTATGCATTACTTTTACGCTTATTATAAGTTTAAATTGTATAAAATACTAGCTGACCCGGCAAACGTTGTTTTGCCATAAAAAGTATTTCTAGTGATTATAGTATTAGAAAAAAATAACTATAACTTATTGTAAGTGTGTGAGGATGTGGTATATAAGTGGAAGAGGCATGGAGCTCTGTGGACGATGACGGAATATAAAATTAACAAAACACCAAACATTTATAATTTTAATTCATAAAAATTTATTGAAAAATATATAATTATTTACGCAGCAAAAAAACAATATCAATTCCTTAACGCAGTAGATTGTACAATATTTGTTGCCATGCCATCTGTAGCTAATTCAAATAAACTTGATGGTTTGCCAACTCGAGAGCTTGCCATGTATAATTGTCCGTGTGAAAAACATGGCGTGCTCATATCTAAGCCACAAACAGACATTGTTTGGCCTTGAGATCGGTTGATGGTCATTGCAAATGCCAATATAATTGGAAATTGAAGACGTTTGAATGGAATTGGCACATCTGTGGGTATAATAGGGATCCGTGGTAGCAAGATACTTTCACCTCGGAATTTGCCATTTAAAATGATGCATTCGATTACATTTTTCATCAATTTTTTAACAACTAATCGCGTGCCGTTGTACAGCCGTGGTGGATTTAAATTACGAAGTAAAATAACCGGAGATCCAACCTTTAATTGTAAATTATGCTGTGGCATGCCTGGTAAATCTAAAGAGTTTAAAAACTCTGCTGGATAATTCACAGCTTCGGAAGCATCGCAAACAGAATCAATAGATTTGTATGTCACCAAGTCCCCTGGCAGCAATTGCTGTATCTTGAGATTTAATTCGTTGACGTCCACATTTTTTGCTGCTAAAATTGCTCTTTCTGCCAGCCACTCATGATGAATGTATTGTGTGTGTACATCGGGAAATATGTGGTCAATGAGAGCATCTTGTGAATGAACGATTGTGCAGAAATCGGTCGGTAATTTTATGGATCTAGTTTCATCTGCAGTAACTTTTCCATCGCCGATATCTAATAGTTGTTTCGAGAATATTTCAGCGGATCGATCTTGAAGCATTTGAACGCGCATATTAACTGTCAGTTGTAATTTTTCAACATTACGCCATAGTGGCGATGATTTTAAACAGGCGTTGATTTCATCAGCATACGTTGAACGTGGAATGATGGGAAGCGTTTGTCTAAAATCACCTGATAGGAGTAATAGAGTACCACCAAATAGTTTGTCGTTGTTTTTGAGATCTTTCAATGTCCTGTTCAATGCCTCAAGCGAATATTTGTGTGCCATAGTGCATTCATCCCAAATGATAATTTTACACTGTTTCAGGACTGTGGCTATGGACGAATTTTTCTTTATGTTGCACACTGCATCTGGGTTATTTTGAATATTTAGTGGCAACTTAAACGCTGAATGAGCTGTTCTGCCTCCATCCAGTAAAGTTGCCGCAATGCCAGACGATGCAACCGCCAATGCGATGCCATTATTCGATCGTATTTCGGCGAGAATTAGCGAAATAAGGAATGTTTTGCCAGTTCCACCCGGTGCGTCCAAAAAAAAGAATCCACCTTGCCCTGCCGAAACTGCGATCATAACGCGGTCATAAACAGTTCTTTGTTCCTCATTCATTAGTGGGACAGTGCGAGTAACAATCGCTGCCAATTCTATAGTATCGTATTGTAGTTCACGATTCATTTCAGTGTTCAGTAAATCAGATGCACTTCGGTTTGGCGATTGCATACCGAAATGAGTGAGTGGTAAATTGGCAATCATAATGCAATGATCCTCAATAGCAATCAATGCTTCATTGTACATAGCGTCGCTGAATGGAATTGTTAGATCGTTGCACCGTGAACGATGTTGATGCAAAATATCATCACTCATTGAATCTTTGTGATTATCCCACAATGTCTCTGCACGGGCCGGGAAACATGTAGTCAACACTATAGCAAATAGTAGACGAATTTGTTTTGCTGAACAGTTCAATGCTGCTTCAGCAAGCATACATTCCCACTGGTTGTCGTCTTCCAGCAAGCCGAGTGCAAGACATGCATCTTTATACGTTGGATACTGGTGTTCATTCACTTTACGTATATCTTGAAATGACAATGGACCGGTGACATTAACCAATAACAGTCGAAGATAAAAGCACTCAGTCTGCCTTGGATTGACTGTAAATACACGTCCCAAGGTGTTTGATTTGAATAAACCGGGACATGCATCAATCGGTGTGCCTTGCTTTCGGGGCATCCATTTTTTGGTTTGGCCCCATGTGAAATAGCGTGGTATATCTGTATAGAGTAATGTCCGTGCAAAGGCACCAAAAGCATCCTCACGGTTACATAATTGAAAGAATTCGGTGAGTGTAGTTTTTGGTGGACTTATAGCACGATCAATCGCTGTCTCGTCCGTGAAATATACGCGCTGACCGTTTTCAAGATGGACGGCTAAATGAATAACTGCTGGATCCCGTTCATGAATTGGGAAACCAAAGATACGCCAAACTGCTTCATTGGAGCTGATGTACCGGCCAATTTGGTAGAGCGTTATTTCATCGTTTTTATTCACTGGAGGAGCATTCAGGTTTGTATTTTCCACTCGAAATACAGCCATATCACTGCCTTTATTCACATACTTGCAAATGTATTTGATGCTCTTCACTGAACTGCAGAACTCAACGTTAATATGAGCATTGTATGTTTTGCTCAGCAGAGGCGAATATGGTACCACCCAACGATTGTCAATGTCAATGTCTGTGTGATTGATATTTTTAATGAATGATTGTCCGCCATTATCGGAACTTCTTCGACGATACATTGGATAACCGTCAACATTTGTGATTGTATCATAAGCGAAATTTTTTGGGAAATTTTTGGTACATTTTCCATCTACCATGCAAGGCGATGACATATTCAGAATACCGCATGGGCCATGAATCATGTTTGCTGTAACAATGTCAAACAGCATTTGATCAATAGATGGATCTGGAATTTCCGCAGAAATTATACTATCAATTTCTTCAGGACGGATTTTGTCGATCAACCAAACCAAAATGTGGGCATGCGGTAATCCACGCTTTTGCCATTCAACCGTATACATCCAGCAACGTGTGGGGCCGAATACATGTAATTTCGTAATGAAAATTATTAAAGACTTTAATTTTTGTCTGAACACACGTGCCGTAATGTCATGACGATGTATTGCATTTTGTCCAGGCAATAGCAAAGATGTAATCTCCGTCCATTTTGGATTACATGTGAACGTGATAAATAAACATGGTCGTCCATATACGCGCACGAAAGTCATAGCATCCTGTGTATACTCTTGCATATGACGTGGACTGCCTATGTACGATGATGGTAGAATGACAGAGTTACCAATTTCGTTGATGTCGGCGTTGTTGACAATAGCGTCTCGCAAGTGAATGTATTCTTCCGCACGCAGCTTTTGTTGGTTATATCGCAAGTATCGTAGTCGTTCACTCTCTATCTTCACGTACATGTCGACCATGAATTGTTGACAAAGCTCACGACATCGTAGAATGACGTTATCCTGACCGCGTCTTACCATCAATCGATAGGCGTAAAAATCCTTAGAACTAACATTCTTGTTTGTTTCGGCTCCTGTAATATCTCGTTGCTTAATATTTATGCAATATCCGTCTTGTCCCTTCCAGAACATTAGTGGATATTGGAGAGCGTCGTATGAACGGTGTGTATCAGCAATGAACTGGAGATTATTATTTCTTCTACGAATCACGATTTCTCGTGAAGTTGAACGATCACCAACGATAATTCCAGCAACGTCGTCAACAACAGGTGCATTGAATCTACGAACGTGCTCTCCAGCAGGTGTTTTGTCAGGATTGATGACAATAGCGTGATCATCACTTTCTAACTTGTGCATGTGTGATTTGAATATTTTCAATAATTCATTGTGCTCATTCAATAGAGTGTCCAGCTCGCTGACGATGCGTCTTGCAAAAAGTGAATCGAGGTGAGTGTAGCTACAGCGTGCGTCCACACGTGCATCCTCACCGCCCATAAAATAGATTTGCAAAAATTTATGTGGTTCTTCAGGCATTGGCAGCAATGAGCCCACTTTATGATAAATTTGGCCTTTGATTTTGAATGTTGCATTGAATTGTTGACCATTTGCAGCGCTATTTTTAACCACTTCTGTTGCTCCGAACGATGTCATTTGGAAACATGAATTGAATTTTCTAATAGACTTCAGGAACAGGTTAGAATCTGGATCCGTGCCCATAAGAAAGCCGTTTAATGGTTCAGGTGGTGTTTCAATTGCTGGTAATTGCACCTTACCCGATGAGCAACACATCCCGGCTGCCTCATATTTAAATTTTAGGGCATTACAATGCAGGCATTCTGTATCCATAGCACCAATGTCCACTTTTGAATGAGCATAATATTGAATATCAGGCTCATACTCGAATGCTAGACGCAGGAATGAATCTTTCGTGAATGATCGATGTATTTGTTGGCGTTGTTGATTATTTTCCCTGCGTCTGTCAACTACGAAACGGCGTGATTGTCTTTGTTCTGATCTTCTTTGTTCGTTTTGTCCAGCTCGTGCATCTTCTGATTGTTGTTGACGAAATTGCGCCATGCTCACACGCGCATTGGTATTATCTTGCTGTATATCTTCTTCAGTTCTTTGGGCCCTTCTTTTTCGCACGCATGCAGCGTTACGCGTTTGACAGCCCAAAGAAGCCCCTCTGCGTTTTGTTGGCATTGTTCACTGTAAAAAAAACACATAAATATAAAAAATTGAATTACTTAATGATGAAAAACAGTATAGTTATAATGTAATTATTCTTTGGTTGCACATATATACACATACGTGTAAATTCACACATACATATACGCAATATTTAATGATAATTAATGTATATTTCTTATTATTAAATTATTTTTAATAATAAGCGTTTACTCAATGATAAAAAACAGTATAGTTATAATGTATTTATCATTAATTGCACATATATACACATACATATACATACACGCAATATTTAATGTTAATTAATGTATATTTCTAATTATTAAATTATTTACCTTGTGCAATATTTATTTTTTAGATGGATTCTCACTAAATTTTACACACACTGACTTTAATATAATATAATAAACAAATTTGTTTATTATATAACACGTGCTCGTGACACGTGTTGAGTACTGTTGAGGTTATATAAAATTAATTAAATAACTGAACGTGAGAACTACACTTATATATTAGATAATTTAATAAATATTAATAAAATGGAAATACAAACAATTACAGCTTTGCGATCAATAATAAAGTTAATTAAGAAGTACACTTAATTATTGAAAATATAATTGTAAACACGTCACTACTACGATCTGAGCACAAATGAATAAGAGAAAGGTTATTGTGTGAGAGAAAGTGGAGACCGGCTACTCCGTGCTGTGTCACTGGGAGACACCTGGTGGGAATAAATTGTAACCTAGATCGATAAATGATCGATGATAATTGATCAGTTATCGACCTAGGGTAAAATTTATTAAATTACTAATATCGCTATAAAAAAATAAGGGTTGGTGGTAGAAGGGTGAAAATTTAGGAGGGTATGTATTTTTTGATGCCACATCATAAAAAAATAAAAAATAAAAATTTTGTTCAAACAATAAAAAAAAATTGTTTGGGGGTGGCCACCCTTATTACTTAGGGGTGTAAAAAATAGATATAAATCTATTCTCAGACCTACCGAGTATACATAAAAAATTTCATAAAAATCGGTCCAGCCGTTTCGGAGGAGTTCAGTGACTAACACTGTGACGGGAGAATTTTATATATTAGATTACACTTACAATACATCAGAATGTGGCATCACTTTTTCTCTTGAATTATATTTAGCAAACAGCCATTTCCGTCACACACCTGTGGAAAAAACAGCGTTGTTAACATTCCTGTGCTGCACAAAAAACTGAAGTTCGAGGTACGTTTAAAAATCGGCGCAAACGACATTTGGCACTATCCCATCTCGTGGCACTTTCTTCACATTTATCTGCCACGTGGATCGCTGTCTTCCTTCTCGCTCTTCCGGCGCCTGTCAACTGCCAGTCAGCAGTTACCCTCTCGCAACAGCGTGACAAATGACACGACTATTCTTCGTCCTGCTGCCACGCCCAACCGTCTGTCACGCGACGGTCGTCTCACAAATTTCTAAATAACTGGCTTGGACCTTCCACCACACTAATGTATCACCTGGCATGAGAAGGTCACGGTGAAACATTTACAATACTGACTTGCAATGCATGCAGAGAAAAGTATGTAAAGACTCTTGTCAAAGACGAATATAAAGTGTTACGTAGCACTATTATTCACAGAAATGCTTAAGATTCTAAAATTATTTTATGCGTTTTTAGCGCATTAATTTTTTTATGACACAATAGCCTGAAAAAGTATCGAAGATTAACTAAACGAGTTATACGGATTTTAATTTTATATATTTTTTTGTACACATCTCAAAATCGAGCAAAATTAATACGTTAGCCTATAGCTCGAAGTAATTGCTAATGTTATTAGAATGTCAAGAATAATAATTCTTGGGCAATATGCTATAAGGTTTGATCAAATTTCAGGTTTAACTTTTGAAATAAAATTTAAAGGCAAAACAGTTATGAGTAAACTGCAACATGCANGTTTGATCAAATTTCAGGTTTAACTTTTGAAATAAAATTTAAAGGCAAAACAGTTATGAGTAAACTGCAACATGCAATTCCTGTGACGTTAATTTGCGCTATAACTGAAACCAGAATTTGTATTAAATCAAATTTAGAAAAATGGAAAAAAAAACTATTAATTTAAGAAATAATGCTTATATTTGCGTTAAAAAAAACATGAGTTATGTTTTTTTCTCGATACGATTTGTATTTTTATGAAGTTATTATCAATATCGTGTAAGAAAACCATAAAATACCTTGAAAAAGCAGGGAAAAAATAGCTGGCCTCTTGTACAGCCTTAAGGGTGCTGCCTACATGGCGCTGCATTGCGTTGTAGAATGTCTAAAAATTATTTTTTTTTTAAACAATGCACGTGTTTCCAGTATACTGATATACAATAGGTAGAGACCGGAACAATTCGCTGGTTCAATGACCTGCAGGCTAGACTCTACAGTATTATGTACACATATGCTTATATTAAGTGCACATTGGTTGTCTGCTGTCACAGTGGAAGGCGGCGATTGGGCCAGCGTTATCCAGGAGATGTCAAACACCGTGTGCACCAATAGCTAAGTTATATCAACACACGTTTTTTTTAATTATAGCATGTCTTAAAATGAATAAGCGAATTTTTCAGGTCTCTATCAATAGGAAAACACAGTTCAGACGAGGGGCGAATCATTCTCTCAATGCATCGTGCACATTATTATGAATGCTACATCCGAGCCCTCCGACGTAGCTAAAAACGGTTTTATCAAGCTGCTGTATATCGTAATACACTCGTCGGAAACATGCTAAACATGGAGTCGCCGCTTAAACTCCCATAGCTATGGCAGAGCGACGTGATCACTGGAAGCCAGTTCATCGACTTGCGCGTGGGAGTAATGGGACACTGGATGCGCGGGTTAGTGTCACCCTTATTGCTCACTGGCCTCCGAGTCTCAAGCGAGATAAACAACTCCAGGTGGGCGGTGCCCTTACAAGATGAGACCTCGTGATTATAATGGACTCTGTTACATCAGGGTACTTGGTGTTCCGAAATAGACTTTGCCTCATGGCCACCGAAAACCTTTACAGAAACTTATACAATGTTCGCAGTTTACAGAACATTTTAAAAGCCATCCTCTGGATCTATTTTTATGCTCAAATGCATCCTTCGCCATGAATGAAATTAACATTGTCATTGACACAATCGCTTTATCCACGTATTCGTAGACTGAAATTATCAAATTTTGCAAAATTAAACATATTATTAATTTATAAGCCAATTATTACTGTTACATGCTAAACAAATAGAATGTATGTGTAATTAATTCAGTATCCACAAATTTATACATAGACCTTTTTATGCGACGTTTAAGACATGGAGCTAATTTTTATATCTCGCTGCCAACTTTATTGGGACAATACCACGAAGTGAATCCGTTAAAATAAATGCAGTTTGGGACAGCGACGTAACTCAAAGGTTGATTTTAAAAGTGCTNTGGATCTATTTTTATGCTCAAATGCATCCTTCGCCATGAATGAAATTAACATTGTCATTGACACAATCGCTTTATCCACGTATTCGTAGACTGAAATTATCAAATTTTGCAAAATTAAACATATTATTAATTTATAAGCCAATTATTACTGTTACATGCTAAACAAATAGAATGTATGTGTAATTAATTCAGTATCCACAAATTTATACATATACCTTTTTATGCGACGTTTAAGACATGGAGCTAATTTTTATATCTCGCTGCCAACTTTATTGGGACAATACCTACCACGAAGTGAATCCGTTAAAATAAATGCAGTTTGGGACAGCGACGTAACTCAAAGGTTGATTTTAAAAGTGCTCAACCGAGAACACCGAATAGAATACCGCCAATAAATCTATAGCCAATCCAAAGGCGGCCATCTTTCATTACCTTGACGGG
>NQII01005345.1:26017-38577 GCA_002778355.1 Clitarchus hookeri
GGGGGGGGGGGGGTTGCGCTGGGCCAAGAGTGCTAACAATAAAATACCATATCTGAAAATCATGAAAACTTTTTTACGCTATAAATTTTAATTAGATAACTTTTAATTCATAATCATTTAAAGACGTAAACTGTAGAGGAAGTTGAATGCAACTGGCAACTTATACAGCGGTTGATAACTAACGCAAAAATACCGACTAAGACTTATAACGGGCGAAGGTCCTGTGCTCCTAACTGGAGCCCATGGTTCAAATAGCTGCAATTGTTAGCCTATAGTAAGTCAAGGGGTTATCTANGTCCTGTGCTCCTAACTGGAGCCCATGGTTCAAATAGCTGCAATTGTTAGCCTATAGTAAGTCAAGGGGTTATCTCAGGCCGTGCAGTCCAAGATGTCTCAACCGCGTGGTAAAAGGGTCAGACCGTTGATACACTGTAAAAAATGTTCTAGNAGGCCGTGCAGTCCAAGATGTCTCAACCGCGTGGTAAAAGGGTCAGACCGTTGATACACTGTAAAAAATGTTCTAGTAAACTTCCTAAACTATAATGTAAGTTTTTAACCTATACATTGTATGTAAATACTACCATATATCAGGCTGCAAATTGAGGAATGTTTACCACCGCTACAATACATAACTGGTAACTACCCTATGCATTTGANCCATATATCAGGCTGCAAATTGAGGAATGTTTACCACCGCTACAATACATAACTGGTAACTACCCTATGCATTTGACTGTTTCCTGAGAAAATGTAGGAACGCTACCATGGATGTATGAGGAAAAAACTTTGCCACCTGCTCTTTCTGACTATACGTATACACCGGTGTGGTATATTTGCGAACAATTTCTTAAGAGTGTTTTTTGCGCCGAACCTTTGGCACGACTTAATGTGAGAGCACCTAGTCGGTATCCAAGTGTGTGTGGCGGGGACACATCCTCACGTTACGTGATTTCACGTCATGTAAGCAAGTACGAACGTGACGAGACGCGTCGGAGATGCGCACACTACCCTCACGTCACACCACCGGAGTCCGCAGTCGTACAACAGCCATAGAGTCGTGCAGCTCAACTAGTTCATCGGAAAGTGAGGAAAACTTTGAAAATTTTAGTGCGATCCTTGAGGCCGATGAAACGTCCATCCGAAGAAACGAATGGGCCCGTGAGATAAACACGAAACGGAAAGTGAAGGGTGAATTTCATAATTTGGTCAAGGAACTTGAACTTGCCAGTCGGTATGAGGTAGATATTTCCTTCTGCATGATCTTAGAAGGGAAGACTTACCAACCAAAACCACACAATTCCGAGAATCAATCAGCACGGAGGAAAAACTTGCAATTGGTTTACGGTAGGCAATACAAGTTACGCAGAAATATTTTTATTTTATAATAACAGATACAAATCTTATGAAATGTAATGTGAAGCCAAAACACAGTACGTAATTCGGAGGTACCATTAGTACCAAAATTGTAGTTATTTCATTATCATATTTGTTGTAGTTACAGTCAAAATGTAACACTACTACAACGAGGCAAGATGAATGTAGGGCACGTGGATGCTCCGGATATCTAGCAGATGCTGTGATAGCAGGAGATTCCAAATAGTCTATGACTATTGGAACATTGTCGAGGGACACGGCGTATGCCAAACTGAACGATGTACAAAATGTTGATGCAGAAGCTGAATCTGTTGATTGTTGATTGTGGACGTACTAGGTTTCCAGCGAATGCAATTTAGACCTGTAGGACAGCCTGACTCAGTCGCAACTTGATTTCCGCTTACTCCACAGCGGGGAATATCTTCGACATTTTTGGTTTACCGAGGTAAAACATATCCGTCTCGTCCATGTCCCCGGTTTTCACATTTTCCTCGTGTCTCGTTTGTCTGTGTAATGAGTTATCTTTCATGACATCAACTATCCGCTGAATTGTAGTGTATCTTCCTTGTTGGTTTCTTTACTTAGAAACGTAGCCTGATGCATGCGAATAATTTTCGTTGTATATATGCGAAGATGTAGAGTGAGTTTCTACGTGTGTGATGCCGCTCTGGTCATGCAGTGTGTCGTATGTGTTCATTGTTGATGCATTCGCCTCCTGGTCGTCTGATAAGTGTTCTTCGTTTTGTAAATTGCTCTGTCTGTCTTGTCCACTGAAGGAAAAATCAATGGCATCTGTATNTCTGATAAGTGTTCTTCGTTTTGTAAATTGCTCTGTCTGTCTTGTCCACTGAAGGAAAAATCAATGGCATCTGTATATCGAACTTCCATGGAACACTTTGGTTTGCTCTATGGTCACTCTTCTAGTCCCGGCGCCGACTCAGAGCGTTCGTAACACATAGCTGTGATTTTTCCACGTATATTTTGCAGTTTTTGCTGAAAAAACACCGTTAACATGTATATATTGCAACTGATTACCAAACTAACAGGTAACAAGTATATACCCCAGTACAATAGTGTTACAATTCAAAATATACCGTTTTTTCATGAGGTTTTGTGTTAACAAAAGGCCATACACCAATACATTATCATGCTATATTTCCCACGCAGAAGTATAACCGTCTTTTCAAATCTGTGAAATTGTTAAGTGTAACAGAGATTATAGTACTGCATTNTTTCCCACGCAGAAGTATAACCGTCTTTTCAAATCTGTGAAATTGTTAAGTGTAACAGAGATTATAGTACTGCATTTTGGAAGGTAATTAATTAAAAAATTAGAATTTTTGAGTTATAACACTTGTACTAACGTTCCAAAGTATAAATAGAATGGAGCTAAATTCCACCAACAAACTTTGTGAAGTTATTACCTTATGCAAAATGAGAAAGAAACTGTATGTAACTTTTTTCCTTTTAAGTTGATATTAACGGAAGTAGGGGGCTCTTAGTATATGGCTTGTCAAAGTATATAACTACAACATATCGGATACTGTTATACATAGAGGAAATGGTTTATACAGTGGTTTGTTGATAGCAAGCCTGCAACCTCCTACAGTGCAGTACGCAAAACTACCCCTCTCTATTAATAATAACATTCAGGTGTGCGTTCATTTGTTCGCAAAACTAATTCACTAACGGGAAAATTGTTAAATAACATTCCTTCCTACTGTTGTGTAAGGAATCGCCTCACAAAGCTTGTCGGTTGAATTCCGACCGTATGTTAACCTATCACAAAACTCATAATAGGCCTAGTTAATACTGATGTTANAAGCTTGTCGGTTGAATTCCGACCGTATGTTAACCTATCACAAAACTCATAATAGGCCTAGTTAATACTGATGTTAACGAGTTCAACTATTACATTTCATTTTCAAGTTCCTGGCCACTGCCAACTCCTTTCGAAGCCTCGGATTCAGTTATCGTCTACGATTCAGTAAATGAGTAAGCTATTTGAAAGCAGCTGAGTCATACCGTTAAGCCAGAACCATCACAACATATTTCGGAATCACCCGTAAATAAGTTCCGAGATGTGTGGCACTTCCCGAATGTCTTGCAGCATTGGATGGGAAACACGCCCCCATTCAATATCCAATACGTGACGATTAATCATACTTTAATTACAAAGGATTTCATTCAACAGTACTTCTAGCACTTGTAGATGCAATTTACCGACTCATCGCCATTGACGTACGCTCATATGGGAAGAATTGCGATTGCAATGTATGTATTTGATATGTCCATGATTGGGCAAATACTAGAAGCCAGAACACTTAACGTTCCACCAAATTTATCTTTGGTTCAAAATGCTGTCTGTCCCTATGGCATATGTTGTTACCGGAGGCGAGACATTTCCCCTGAAAACATAATTATGGGCTGTTCACGGTAAAGTGAGCACTTTTCAGGCCCTAGTTACTTTTTCCTATCCGCCATATTTTATCATTCCACCACTTTTTTAGATAAATATAGCCATGTTTGTAATAAACGCAGTGCATATATATATTTATAACAGGACTCGAAATTTAACGTCTAAAACTACAATAAAATATATTTATTGACTGTTATTCTAAACGAGGGGACTCCAAAAGTGCTCACTTTACCGTGAATAGCCTATACGTACTCAGTCCATACAGTAAAAATAACCTAGGANAGGGGACTCCAAAAGTGCTCACTTTACCGTGAATAGCCTATACGTACTCAGTCCATACAGTAAAAATAACCTAGGATGTTACGAGAGCAAGAATATTTTCAACTATCGATTGTAACGAGCTCGAAGGGTCTTTGAGAACGCGTTTTGTATCCTAGCGTCGCGTTGGAGAGTTATTCGTTGACTACTGGAGGTACAACCGAACACCGTTAATAAATTGGTGCTAGCTACTTGCTGCCTGCATAACATTCTCTGCAAGGAACGTACTCCACCAGATGGCGTTGAGCTCCTGCGTCTGAGAAAGTCGTTACTTCGAAATCTTCTGCAGCTGAGACGAAATTCACCCTGTGGGGTAACAGACATTCAAGATTATTTCAGAGATTATTTTCATTAACCTGTTGGTTCAGTGCCATGGCACTTGCGGCAATTCGGCGTTGAAGACTGCATTCACCATCAAGTGTCATGTCCAGAGACGTCCTACAATATATGTTCACTCGCCAACAATATAATATAGTGCTGACTGACGCAGTGTTATGTACACTTTATTCACGCTCGAAAACACCGACCAATGGACTGGGAGGGATCGTACAGCACATGAACTCACAAAACACACTGTCAACAAACCGGAGGATCGTTTCTAGGTTAGTTTTAACATAACATAATGTTCCATTCATCCGTGANAAAACACACTGTCAACAAACCGGAGGATCGTTTCTAGGTTAGTTTTAACATAACATAATGTTCCATTCATCCGTGTACGACATAATTTAGCTTCTTTTCTAAGGAGGGTTCTTTTAAAGAAGTGTTCCATTATGCACATAACACTGCACTTGAAGATTCATTGTTTAAGGCTGGATATATTATTCTAGCGTAGACGTATAAACTAATTTCAGGGGTTGCCTACACATGCAAACTGTATTATTCAGAATGTACAGACATTCTAACATTGGGGAAGTGTCTCATATAGTCAATGAGACAAATTTAGGCCAGGTTTAACGGCTGAGACCTTTAGGTTTGATAGGGGTTAAATGAGAAGATATACACTGTAAAAAAATACGTTCAAACCATTTTTCTATATTAAAGGAAAGCCTTTTTCTGAGGCTGTTTTGTTTACACTAGCAAAATTTTTGCTTTCATTCAAAGGGAATGTTAAAAATACCTACGTTTGTTGTTATTAAATCTTTTCTTTAAACATGTTGGTTTTATGGCTATATTAATTTTCTTTATAGCAAAGAAAAGCATATTCTTGGGGGTTTTTTTTTTTAAATAAAGAAATGGTGCTGTATATTAAAGAAAAGTGTTCCGTAGTATAAAAACATATCATTCGTTCATTATAGTTTTTAACACCTAACGAAACTTTCTAAATGCTACGTTACCAAATAACAAATTCCTTAGATCGTCAACATGAAAGTGTAACCTTCTTAAAACAGTGGGTAACTCTGCCCAAAAGTATACTGGTGGACTATTGTAACGAAAATGTAATTGGTAAATAGATCAAACAAAAATTTGTTTTGTGACAAACCTAGATTGCAGTGGTTTATATTTAACGATACATTATTTGATTATTTGTGGCAACAAAACATGTGTTGTAGCAAATAAAGTGTTTTACAGTGTAGAAGCTATATACTGCAATGACGGGGAGGGGACGAGAGTAGCTGGAAAGAATTCCCACCACCCAAAGACAACGCCATCAGCGTTTCCTACATGCTTAACCATTTTAATCATGGTTATCTATCTATACAGTGGACGTTGCAAAGGAAGGTCATTCAATTGTGTGCACTGCACACAGGAGGAAACAGTGTTCCAGGAAAGTCCCTCATAAGTATGGGATAAATAATTCGTTGTAAATTATTCCTGCGTAACATCACTTCTGACAAAAATATCAAACACAAACATTTTTTATTGGATCTGCATGACAGTGCATTGTACCGATATTTATAAGATTCAAACAACACTTGCTCGCTGCAGTGCCTAAAATAATACCCACCTCAAAAAACGTTTTGCACCACTTTACACATGAAGGATGTTCGCTCCAATAGTAGATGAATCACGAAAATACGTACATCACTTCTGGCATCGTATTCTGTACAGACAGAGTATATTTTCATCCAATACTTTCTCTTGGGCCGTGAGCAACCCAGTAACTAAAAGATACAGGTGGTGCAAAACTTTTTACAAGGCGGGTATCTTTATTTGTGGCGGAAAACGTTTGGCTGGGTTTGACCACGTCGGAAGTCAAGTCAGTTCACCGCCGAGGGAAGAATGTGATATGATAACTTAACCAACGTGGTCCCTCGTCGAATATTAGAAAAGTCTGCCTTAGGTCTGAGCTGCAACGTGGCAGAAAATATCACTCTGTTGAACCATCAGAACTCTGGCATAAAATAGACTTTCACGTGAATAAGTCGTGCTGTATTGTAACTGCGTGTCTCTTAAACATATGTTAACCTTTTGGTTGGGACGTAATTCACCCACATGGGAGAACACGAACTATGACTAACGCTTNGGGGGGGTTAAATTTGCTGTTCGCGTAAGTGTTCAAAAGTCAGATGATTCTTCACTGGTTGGAAGGGCGATACAACACTCAGTAATGAACCCGGGGATAAAGATTTTTCTCTCTGGAAAACCATCAACCCTGCTGGGAATCGAACTCAGGGCCTTTAAAACATCTATCAGTCGTTCCGACAGTTCTCCGAAACAGCCGGGCATACAAGGAGATAGGAGAAAAATTGGTGTATGTATTGTCGCTGTATCGGAACCGTGGACTGTTCACATTTAATTGAGCACTTCTGAAAATGTTACTGTCCATACCCGCATGTATTTTAACGGGCACACTGAATTTCATGCGCCCAGTAAAGTTGGTGGCGTAGGAAGGAAAGCACAAAGTTTTAGACGACCCAAGGAAGACAGTGCAGACGAACGCTGAGACGAAGACAAATTGCAAGCTCAAATCTTACGACACAGCGAAGACAGCACAGAACACACACATATTTCTTGGCGGACCCGTAGCGACGTTTCGGGAACTGGCATTTTCAGGCTAACAGAATGGAGACTGGAAAAATCACCGAGTTTATATGAGATTTGCTTGTATTTTTACATATTGTCTTGTCTTTGTTGCTCGTCCGTTTGTTACTTGTCCTGTTTTGTTTCGTTTAGTTTGGTAGAATTCTCGACTTAAATTCTTGTGTGTTTATTTTTTACGTTTTAAATATCTGTTGACAACATATAGTCTTGGATTTTCCTCGTATGTTTNAAATTCTTGTGTGTTTATTTTTTACGTTTTAAATATCTGTTGACAACATATAGTCTTGGATTTTCCTCGTATGTTTGTAATGTCATTCCCTCTCTGTGTTTTCCTTGACGACATAGCTCTGCAATGGCGTATGTCCCAAACAATAACTCATTTGATCAATTACCCCCCCCATTGCAATTGACATTTAAAGAACAATAGCTGTTTTAAGATCGTGTAGAACTGTGACTTGCGATGTTTATNCCCCCCCATTGCAATTGACATTTAAAGAACAATAGCTGTTTTAAGATCGTGTAGAACTGTGACTTGCGATGTTTATTACTGAGCCCGACAGAACATATTGAGTGAGAGTAAACATTAACATAATATTTCAAATCTATTATGTGTTCAGTATCATCAAGCAAATTTATACGTTCCGTCGTGGACAAGCTAGATACAGTAATCTAGTGACCCAAGATTTCTGACCGGTTTTTCAAAATTACCTGGTTGTATTCCCGGCCTGGTCGGATGTTTTTGAGTGGTCAACTTTTCCTCCCGATGTAAAGGATTGTAAGGGGGTGTTGTTTCATTGTCTAAAAATGCAAGAGGCTCGTGATACGAGGAGGTGGGACCAGCAACGGTATCACTGCAGCGCCGTCAAAACTCAGTCATTTCTAAGCACCGAGACGGAATCCAGTAGTTCGGAACCCACTTCTATCAATACATTACATCATCTTTAGCCCCTTTGCATACGTTTGTGATGGAAAATCCCAAATGTCTATTTTTGATGACCATAATATTCAATTGTGCTTTTACAATAGTTCGGAACGTGAACATTGTCTTGATGGAAACCGCTGGACCGATAAACTGTTTTTATACTAAGTCTAAAGTCGGCAAGGAAATTTATGCTAACAAATAGAATGCGAATTAAGCATTTGTAAATGTTGTTTCTGGACAGCATACACATGCAGAGCGTGTGGACGAGATTAACTGTTTACTTGGAACTGAAATGCGATTTATTTGTTCTGTCCATTAGTGTGGATTTGGCAGTCCTCTGTCCAAATAAACACACTTGGCCCGCTGGTCAAAGAAAACAGATTTCTGGTTCATCAGTGATCATACGAAAAAATTCCATGAGTGAATATATCGTGCTAGAAAAATCTGAAAATTTTTCTTTTTGAAGTTGTACTTCTTTTGGCGCGTTGAGGGTAAAAGTTTAGTGTGCAACGGAAGTTGCGCGCGCACGGTGTAACGAAATTCGANGCGTTGAGGGTAAAAGTTTAGTGTGCAACGGAAGTTGCGCGCGCACGGTGTAACGAAATTCGACAGTGAACATTGTAATCAAGCAGATAATACATGCTGTTACTTAGCAACCAGCATTTGAGGTTATGCACGTATCGTTGTATAATAAAATTTTGAAAGTGTTTTCAAATATTTTAGGTTATGCGCGAAAATTTTATTTTAGTCACGCCAAAGAAGTATAACTTCTAACGCACGTACATAAGTACACGCACCCCAATTTTTTAAAATCATATAAAGTATATCTTCCGTGCAGGTATATTCACTGTGGCATGACTCTGCTATTTAAATATGAGAACTTAATTTATACGATAAAATACGCCTGAAATCATTTCGTGAAGACTTAGAATGTTGCTCATGTTGCACTTTGAATCAAATTCTTAGGATGACCCCATATAAGTAGCACGATGAAATTTGCAGGGTCATGTAGCTGATAAAACGAAAACGTTTTTTAAGTAGATAAGGAACACGTTTAATGTGAACATTTTTTTAAACGTCTCCAAATGTTATGGAGAAAATATAATTTTCCAAATTTTTTGGTTTTTCGACATGCAAATGTTATTGCGCCAGATTACCCATTCAGTCAGTTAATGTAAAACAAATATGCAAGCGCCTATCACAGTTATTCATGTAACTATACCAATATTTCTCGTCGAACTGCGAGTCAGGCACAACAGACACAAAAAGAGAACATAACCCCAAAACTATTAACAATCCCTTAACATACATGGGANCTGCGAGTCAGGCACAACAGACACAAAAAGAGAACATAACCCCAAAACTATTAACAATCCCTTAACATACATGGGAGTGTTTCGGATAGGCCTTGGGGTCTTCTACATCTCCCTGCTTCAGCTAGACACTATTTCCTGGGGCTGCTTGTACAGGCCTACGTGTTTTAAGTTCAGGTGTGGTTTTACGTCTAACATTATTGGTAATAAATTTTTACTGCTTTGGATTAGTGAATGAGGTAAAATTTAAAAGATATGTGTAATAAACAGCGCTATTATTGAAATGAACTGGAATATACACGGGTTTATAATCAAAAGTTGCTAATTTAAATGGCAAAATTTGCTGAGCCAAACAATTATTTCGTGTGAGGGGTGATAGAACATGAATGACAGTAAGAGTTATTTGCGGCGGTTGTGGGCACAGAGTACTAACAAATACAGAGGTGAAAGAGTCGCTTATTCCGCGGTTTCCAGCAGCACACATCAGTGAAATTGTCGTCATTAGCCAGCGACATGCCAGAACGTCGTTTGCCAACCAGCGCCTGGTAACTTACTTGGCAGCTGACAGACCAGCTAATGGAGAAGGTTTCGCTGCACGCAGCAGCCAATNGGTGTTTCGGATAGGCCTTGGGGTCTTCTACATCTCCCTGCTTCAGCTAGACACTATTTCCTGGGGCTGCTTGTACAGGCCTACGTGTTTTAAGTTCAGGTGTGGTTTTACGTCTAACATTATTGGTAATAAATGTTTACTGCTTTGGATTAGTGAATGAGGTAAAATTTAAAAGATATGTGTAATAAACAGCACTATTATTGAAATGAACTGGAATATACACGGGTTTATAATCAAAAGTTGCTAATTTAAATGGCAAGATTTGCTGAGCCAAACAATTATTTCGTGTGAGGGGTGATAGAACGTGAATGACAGTAAGAGTTATTTGTGGCGGTTGTGGGCACAGAGTACTAACAAATACAGAGGTGAAAGAGTCGCTGATTCCGCGGTTTCCAGCAGCACACATCAGTGAAATTGTCGTTATTAGCCAGTGACATGCCAGAACGTCGTTTGCCAACCAGCGCCTGGTAACTTACTTGGCAGCTGACAGACCAGCTAATGGAGAAGGTTTCGCTGCACGCAGCAGCCAATCAGATACAAGACCCATTCCCAGAGTCTCGCGCAGCCAGTCAGAAGAGAATAGGTACGTCCACATCAAAGGAAACACCATGTCAGTTTGCCTCTGCGTACTTATTTGCTATATGATGTGGGTGAAGCAAGGTGAAGATGGAGAAGCAAAGGGAAGAACACAATAGTAAAGGAAACGCGAGTGACAAGAAATCACCCACCGGTCAGGAACAGCAACGTCCGGCAGGTTTACAACTCACTAAACTTAGGGACTGATTCAGCCGGGAATCGAACTC
The DNA here is from genome assembly GCA_002778355.1 of Clitarchus hookeri. Lineage (NCBI taxonomy): Eukaryota > Metazoa > Arthropoda > Insecta > Phasmatodea > Phasmatidae > Clitarchus > Clitarchus hookeri. Next base: position 36,762 of record NQII01005345.1, read on the forward strand.
AGTACGGCTGTGGTGAGAGTTGGTGTTGTGATAACTTCACCACCGTGTCTTTAGTTATGGAAACGAGGTTAACTTCGAATAATAGTAAGTTTACATGTAAAAATATACATTTTTTAAATAATATTAATGACCTTTTTATTATACGTTCTGGTTGGAATATAGGAGCACAGTAGCATTCAAATATTTAGTCTTTGCAGTCTTCAGAAGGAGATGTAAAAGTAAATGCTATATATATATATATATATATGTACACCAATAACAATTTTGCAATGTAGTCTGTTACTGGTAGTACAACGTATATGAACATTGTCACGAACGAGACCGATTGTGTAAAAGGAGCTGGGAGTTGTTCGCAACTACAAATTAGTCGTCTGTATGCTTGGTTCAGCTTTTAGTAATACACTGGAGAGTCAAAAAAACCGGTATAGGAGTGGTTATGCAAATAACAGAAGTATCGAACCAATCAGAGTAACGTGATGCGGTTGGCAGCGCCTGTATAAGACAACAAGCGTCTGATAAAGTTGCTAGATCAGTTACTGCTGCTGCAATTGCAGGTTATCAAGATTTAAGTAAATTTGAACGTGGTTTTATAGTCGGCGCACGAGAGATGGGACATAGCATCTCCGAGGTAGCGATAACATTTGGATTTTCGCGTATGACCATTTCACGAGTGTACCGTGAATATCGAGAATCCTGTAAAACATAAAATCTTCGACATCGCTGTGGCCGGAAAAAGATCGTGAGCGAACGGGACAAACGACGATTGACTAGAATCATTAAACGTGACAAACGTGCAACCCTTTCTCAAATTGGCGCACATTTCAGTGCTGGGGCATCAACAAGTGCCAGCGTGCGAACTATTCAACGTACCATCATTGATATGGGCTTTTGGAGCCGAATGCCCACTCGTGTACGTGGTTGACTACACGACACAAAGCTTTACGCCTCGCCTGGGCCCGCCAACACCGCCATTGGACTGTTGGTGACTGGAAACAGGTTGTCTGGTGTGACGAGTCTCGTTTCCAATTGTATCGAGCGGATGGACGTGTACGGGTATGGGTACATCCTCATGAATCCACGGACCCTACATGTCAACAGGGGACTGTTCAAGCCGATGGAGGCTCTGTCATGGTATGGGGCGTGTGCAGTTGGCATGAAATGAGGCCCCTGATACGTCTAGATTTGACTCTGGCAGGTGAAAGATACGTAAGCATCCTGTCCGATCACCTGCACCCATTCATGTCCATTGTGCATTCCGACGGACGTGGACAATTCCAGCCAGACAATGCGGCACCCCACACGTCGAGAGTTGCTACCGAGTGGTTCCAGGAACACTCTTCTGACTTTAGACACTTCCATTGGCCACCGAAATCACCAGGCATGAACATTATTGAGCATATCTGGGATGCCTTGCAACGTGCTGTTCAGAAGAGATCTCCACCGCCTCGCACTCCTATGGATTTGTGGACTGCCCTGCAGGATTCATTGTGTGAATTGCCTCCTGCATACCTTCAGACATTAGTCGAGTTCATGCCACTTCGTCTTGCGGCACTTCTGCGTGCTCGCGGAGGCCCTACACGATATTAGGCAGGAACCACTTTTTTTGGCTCTTCAGTGTAGCTCCTTGTACACACTATAATAACGTTGCAGCAAGGACTATTTTAAGCACCTTTACATAAAATTCCGTTTACATATTGTTGTTATTCGCAGCATGCTACTAGAATATCGAAATTTAATTACTGACCACTGTTTTCGCAGTAGACAAACAAAAACTTCATATCCCCCGTCCCCCTATTTTTTTTTTTTTTTTTTTTTT
>NQII01005345.1:38594-50844 GCA_002778355.1 Clitarchus hookeri
TTTTTTTTTTTTTTTTTTTTTTTTTTTTTTTTTTTTTTTTTTAGTATCTTAAGTAATTTATAAGTGAAATAACGGTTAGTTTCATTTCTTAATTTATGTAAACGAAGGACGTGAACGCTAGATAATTTTGTCGTTTCAAAATTCTTCTTGTATTAATCTTTGAATTTTTCTAGTAAAATACGCTACCAATGAACTTGGGATTTGCCATAGCGCAATTTTCGTAGTCGAGATCAGACCTTAATTCTCACTGTGGACACAAATTTTTCCTTTTTCAGCATATATATTTGCGCCTGTACTTTGTGCAGGCCCCATTTGCCTAATATTTTATACCCTATAAGTTACACACTTTGCTGTTTAGTTGGGTCATATAAATCTTTCACTTTGTCCTATTTATTACAGTAAATATGCNTCGTTTCAAAATTCTTCTTGTATTAATCTTTGAATTTTTCTAGTAAAATACGCTACCAATGAACTTGGGATTTGCAATTTTCGTAGTCGAGATCAGACCTTAATTCTCACTGTGGACACAAATTTTTCCTTTTTCAGCATATATATTTGCGCCTGTACTTTATGCAGGCCGCATTTGCCTAATATTTTATACCTTATAAGTTACACACTTTGCTGTTTAGTTGGGTCATATAAATCTTTCACTTTGTCCTATTTATTACAGTAAATATGCNTATAAGTTACACACTTTGCTGTTTAGTTGGGTCATATAAATCTTTCACTTTGTCCTATTTATTACAGTAAATATGCATGCAGTGGTGAATTTATTTAGATATAGTGCATCTCACTCGTAGATGCTCTGTTGCCATCAGATGTCTCTAAATTATCAACAATAAAGGTGTTACACTGTACTGAAAGAATAAGTACATGCATACAAAAATATGCAACAAAAATTGTCACATTTTCTAGAAGCGTATAAATTTAGTTTTGTTCGTTTGATTAGCTACCAAGTGCAATATAAGAGCGAAGCACTGGTTTATATACATTTTCTAATAAGTGTACTGTTACTTGCAGTACAAGCCTATTTACTAGCACATTTTCTGATGCCATTCTTAGAATAACTCGTACGTTCACCATATGTGCTTGAACTACTATAGTAGCTTAGTCAGTTATAACATGCGAGTACTGCGGATATTATATTATTCATTCCTTCAATTATTTTATATATACTAACTCTCAAGTAGACTTATTTCAAGTGTTAATAGTAGGTGAGATATAGACTGAAGTTATTATTTTAATATTTAGTTGCNCTCTCAAGTAGACTTATTTCAAGTGTTAATAGTAGGTGAGATATAGACTGAAGTTATTATTTTAATATTTAGTTGCCATAAACACATGAAAAGTAAATGGAAATCTTCGCGTCAATCATGTATTCATTCAAAATATACTGATACAATAAATACCGTGCTTCTAAAGTAAATGCTGTCATTTTTCTAGCTTCTGGAACCAAATATTATAGTTCCTGATATATTTTGCGCTATAGCTATAGCAATTAGCACATAAGATTAAAATATTCTTATGTCTTGGCAACAGACTTGTAAGAAGATGCACCTTAGAAGTGGAAATTAAGCTGTTTCAACACAGTTGAAATGCCATTCGATCTCGGTCGTTGCTGTGCATTCTAGACCGAAATCAATACTCAGTTGCTGTGTTATAAGTTTATAATATTTTATCATTTGACTTTTGCTCTGATGTGTCTCTTGGCAGAACACACGGCAATGCTCTACTCGCAAATTTACTTCTGCATTACGAACTGTAGCCATATCAAATGACATGTCTTAGGCGTTTAAGAACACAGGTTCCAAACTGCTTAGTTGAAGTTAAAATAGTCAGAATGCTGTCAGACCGATACATTTTCTGTGGAAGCACTCATGCGAAATGACGAGATACATATTTAGGTGTAGGTTCAATGCTCGTTTTCGAGAACCATTTTCGTATGTCGGCCGAGTTGTTTTAACACTTGAAGGATGACTTGATGGCGTTAAGTCGGATTTCTGGTAAAAATCAGTACTGTTAATCAAGTATCTCAGTAATTCGGCAATTAGTACATATCTAGACTCTCCACCCAATGAAGTGTAAAGCTTTTAGTGCAAGAAATGTATAAATCACAAACACTGACAAATTAACTACAAAAAAAATTACCATATTATTAAAGAAATCAGCTGCGTTGGCTTAGATTGTAAGATGACTTCGTGGTTGTAGAATTCGATTCTAGCTATTGATGACTGAGTATTTCAAGACCATCACTATCTGGAAGGGTGTGGGTCAGAGAAAATTATAAGTAAATTTCCTAAAATGGAAGGGGTAGAACTAAAAATTATTTGCAGGAAGGAATATGCTTATCTGCTTTCGTTTTAATTTGTTTATTAAGAATTTTTAGTATACTTATACTACTTTCGTATCTCCATCAAATTTTTTTCTACAGCTATTTGTTATTTGTATGAAAGAATATTTTATGTGGAATAATTCTGGTCATACTTTTAATATAAAAATACTTTTTTTTTGTCCTCTATGAGAAAATGGTTGTCTGCTCGAATAATCTAGTTCCACAGACACTAGAAGAAAAATTTTTTTTTAAAGACCTGCGCGTCTTTTCTTTGATGCTAGGGTCAGAGCTTCGCTTCACAATCAGCCATTTCCGCTGGCCTCGTCAAAACATTCGCAGCTGTAAACATAACCGCGTTTACGCCCTCTCAAACTGTTTGGGTGCTGAAATAGGTGCTTACGTTAGGCGGGGCGTTGTCTTCGTTGGCCGATGCGCAGACAAGGGCTCGTGTTGTGGCAGCCTCCAACCATCGACTCTGGAAGCGCGACGTCCAGGCTACTGCGGGGCTGCTATTCGCTGAACAAGAGCGATGAGTGGTAAATCACGCATGAATACATTATTCATGCCAAGCGCTCTACAGCGAGCTCAATTCAATTAATTGTTTTTATTGTAAGAGTTACTTAAACTTAAAGCATAAATTCAAACAGTCGTTTAATATAATATCTAAACGCTTGGTTAGGGCGCTTCTTATTTGAAAAGTGTTAATTCGGCTAAAACTATGTAGATGTATTGGATCACAAAATTTTCTTAAATAAAAAACTATTGGATGGAATCAAAAGCATAATGTACTAAACTTCATGACGAAAGAAAGTAACGCAGAATAAATGATTCGACCAAGTTGAAACTCTCTAAATTGAAACGTGCGTTCAAACGAACACAGAATAATAAACATCAAATAAAGAAATAACGTATTGCATGACAATCGAGTAAAATTACTTAGGGAATTGTTAAAGAGCTAGCATAGAATATAAATAGGAACATGCCTGACGAAACTTGCCCTCTAGGTGAAACAGAAAATAAATAAATAAAATGTCTAACACGGAAGCAGTTATCGAGAAATTTTGTAAGGGAAATTTCGTTTTCCGCAATAAAATAATTAATTTTGGCAATTCAACGCTTTTAATAGTGTGTTCTCGGAACCTTTCAGGATATTTTTGCTAACCTACCCTAACCTAATAGGGCGTGTCAATTTGGAGGGCAAAAATAAAAATTCATGATTTTTGTGAATGAGGGNCAATAAAAATTCATGATTTTTGTGAATGAGGGGGTCCAAAAATGTGCCTTTTAATGTGTAATATCCTAATTAAAAAGATTTTTCCTTATTCATAAAGATTTAGCTCAGGTTAATTTGCGCTTGATTATAATCTATATTGAAATTTCCGAAAAAAAGGGAATAACTTAATATTAACTCCAACAAAATTTGCTCAAAAAGTGGTTTAATGAGCTCAAACTATTTTATTTATATTTTGTCTTTATTATGAAACACTGAAAACACATTGTAAAAAATGTAAAAATGTTCAACCAACAATATTCATCAAATCTTGCTTCGATTCATTCCTAGACATCATCTTCTGCTTGTTTCCTGGCCTCTAATGAATCCTTCTCGTTTCTCATGAGTATACACTTTCCCAGAAGCCTCATGACATGGCCACTTTGGAACTTGCATTGGCTCTTCAACAAACTTTCTTATTTCTGATATTTTGAGTTTACAAGTAAGTGGAGGTTCATATACTTTTTCTGACCAGTCTATCAGTTCCAAAAGGGAAGTTGCATTTGGATTTACTGCAGGTGTTTTCCTAGGCCGAACAGATAGGTCTCCTGGTGTATCATCATCTTCCTTCTTTAATTCAATTATATTCTGGACCTCTGCTTTCCTTTCTTCTTGGTCTTCTGAGCATAAAAGTGTCTGAAGCACCATTTCACTAAATGCGAACCACGATGAACGTTGGATTGTTGGCAAAACAATATCTGCTACTGCCTTCTTCTGAGATTTTAGGAGCTTCAATTGATAAAGAATGTGGCGAGGTCCTTCCACCCAAGAGAATTTCAATTTAATTGTAAACCAGCAGGGATAGTAAACGCCAACAATGTATTCCACAAGCAGTTGTAACGTCTTCAAGTTGTTGCCTTTAAGGCCATGTTTTGAAACCCATATGCGACAAATCCTATTTGCAGTTGTTAACCACCGAGAGTGGCTTACAGGACCAATTTCTAGTAATGCCAGATCAATTGGAAGTACACCTGTCCTTATGGCCTGAGTTATCCTGTAACCATAAGCCTGATCTGTAGAGAGATCTTTGACAACAGTGTCACTCAATGGAACCAAAGGCTCTGGAAAGGATATTCTGACAAATGAGGGATTGATTTCAAGTTCTGTTGCAGCATCAAGCATGTTGCCAATCTTACCACTCCACTTGTTGTTAGACAAAGTTTTTCCATCCAACTCGGTGATCAAGTGCTGCAAAGGTAGCTCATTAGTATGAAGAGCACAAACCAACCAGATGAGTTTACGATTCAGCTTTGCCTCAACCCAATGCATGACCCCTCCTTCCCAAACAGTGTTAACATTCGTTGAGTCACCTTTATTAATGCGGTTTTTCTTTAAAAAAAAATCCACAAGATGGTTAGCAAAAACTTTAACTGGTTTACTTTTCGTTAAGTCTTTCTCTGGAGTAAAATGGCAAAGATACCTTCCACCTGGCACACTGCAAACAGTGTAATGCTCTTCTTTCACAATACTTGGAAACGGATGANAGTAAAATGGCAAAGATACCTTCCACCTGGCTCACTGCAAACAGTGTAATGCTCTTCTTTCACAATACTTGGAAACGGATGATTTGAGTTATCTTCCTGCAAACAGAACTTTAGTGAAATCTTGGCGTCCATCAAAGAAGATATATTCAATATTGCCTGTCCTGCATCGAGCATGAAATTCTTCATCAAGTGCTTTCATGACTTTTTCTTGTGCCCTTTTTACTTTATTGTGATCAACCACAAGTCTCCTGTCTCCTTCAGTAATTAATCCTGTCTCCTTCAGTAATTAATCCAGCATCCAAACACGAAGCTGTTGTAATGGAAGCTGTAGCATGTAGACCGACACCATACCTAATACTTTACAATGCAACATTGCACAATTGTAATGTATTATATTGGCTTGTACTTGAAGTAGAAGGTACATCAGAATCATCACATGGAATTTTCAAAGGATCTTCAGATTCTTCATCTGTAACATCAGTTGGCTCTTCATCTTCGTCGGAGAAAAGAACTTAATCTGGTTGTAATGTTGATTCTTCCTTCCTTTTCAGCTTATATTCATAAATTCTTCTTAATTCATCTTCTTGCCTCTTCTGCTTTTTAATTTGTCTTCTTTGCTCAGGTAGATCTGGTAATCCAATTTGATGCTGTCCAAGAGATCCAACCTTCTCTCTTTGACTATTAACAAACACTAGTTTTTTGACAGGGATCTTCATATCCTTAGAACAAGAGCAGGAGATGTGCACTTCATGTTTACAGTCAGCACCACCTGGACATGGACCCTCAAATTCTGGACATAGCCTAATCTCACACTTGCAATTGAGGATGTCAAATAGCTTGTCTAATGTTGCTATGAAAGCCTCTTTCACTTCCAGTTTTCCTCTGCCAAGTGATATGTTTTTGGCCTTTTCCCAGTTTTCTTCTATCTTCTTCAGGACTGTGACTCTTGAATTTAAAATTGGCACCACAAAACAACTGTTTGCTCGCTCCCACTGTTCAAGCACTTTTGGATAATTATCCTTTGCAAGAGTGGCTGCTGGGTAATTTGTGACATTCTCTACACTCTGTTCTCTTAGCAGAAGGCCCATATCTTAGAACATCATGCAGAGTTGGGAGTTCGGAAGGCAGCATTTCTCGACCAGTTCCAATGAAGTTACTCATGTGAGTGGAAGTTGCCAATCTTGTCTTCCTTTTACTAGCCATGGTTCCGAATTTTCAGATTTTGAAATTGGAAGAAACAGTTCGTGCCTGGGGGAAAAAAAGGCACTATTTGTATGATATTAATAAAAATTAATAAAAAGACACTCAGATGCAAATGAGTATTGCTAGTTTAAATACTTTTACGAGTGGCATAAAATATTTTTACAGATGTCATAGTATAATATAAGTATATTCTAAACCTTAGAGCAGAAGTAAAAACATAAATAATGATAAGAAGGCACTTATTGAGAGAAGACAGTTTGCTGCGAATTTTACATGAAACGTGAAAATATCACGAAATTGAAGTACCTATTTACCAAGCAAACCAATGTAATTGCCAGTTCATGTCAATATATTTGTGAATTGCTAACCAAAATACAACTTTTTGACCCCCCTCATTTTTTGAAAAAGGAAAACAAAAATTCGACACGCCCTACTAACCTAAGTGTTAAGTGGGAGTCCAAAGTAGGGAAGGGAATTCATTGCGTCGCAGGGAGAAACTCATAATATGTACCTGCAAGGGGAAGGAATTCATGTAGGGAGGCATGCATCGCGGCAGAGTGGGATTGGGCAGCCATGGCCGTGATTGGGGCCATGAATACCTTTTTGATTCTACCTATAGTTAACATATAACCCTGAAGAGAGAAGGAAAACCTGCATANGTAAATATATTTGTGAATTGCTAACCAAAATACAACTTTTTGACCCCCCTCATTTTTTGAAAAAGGAAAACAAAAATTCGACACGCCCTACTAACCTAAGTGGTAAGTGGGAGTCCAAAGTAGGGAAGGGAATTCATTGCGTCGTAGGGAGAAACTCATAATATGTACCTGCAAGGGGAAGGAATTCATGTAGGGAGGCATGCATCGCGGCAGAGTGGGATTGGGCAGCCATGGCCGTGATTGGGGCCATGAATACCTTTTTGATTCTACCTATAGTTAAAATATAACCCTGAAGAGAGAAGGAAAACCTGCACAGGCACCGTGAAAAACCCTCGACAGGAAAAAATTCTAAATTGTTACATGCATTATTTGGAAATTCTACAGGGAAAAAAGGGGGGGCAACAGGGGATATTACCCCCTCCCCCCTAANAGTTAAAATATAACCCTGAAGAGAGAAGGAAAACCTGCACAGGCACCGTGAAAAACCCTCGACAGGAAAAAATTCTAAATTGTTACATGCATTATTTGGAAATTCTACAGGGAAAAAAGGGGGGGGCAACAGGAGATATTACCCCTTCCCCCCTAAAAAAAATCTTTACTTTTCAATTAAAGAAAGTGTCCTGTGAATATTTTAAAACTAAAATTAAATAATGTCAGACTTGTAAAAAAAAAAGCTGATTTTGTGTGAATAATTTAATGCTGTTTCCTAAAATTATGATGAAACAATTTTAATATCCCATACCACGGCTTGAAAGTCTGCACTTTTACCTGCACAATAGGGAAGTTACACACCTCTCCCAAACAGAAAGTCTAGATCCTCTGTTAAGGTGGTCGCTTGGTTGAAGGAATTTTGCACATCTGAGGGCTAAAAACGTTGGAGCGCTAAGCGCGACCGAGACTTGGACTGGTCTCACACTGGAACCGACTACGTACGACTTTTGGTCGTACGTAGTTGCACGACTACGCACGAACATTCCCGACTGTGGGAATGTAGGCAGCGCTCTCACACTGGAACCGACTTGGTCGTGCGACTACGTGCGTTTAGATCAGACCTGCAACTCGATCCCAGAAGGCTCGGATATTTGTGCGATCGTCGCACTAATTGTTCAGTATTTTGATGAAGTGTCGAAGGTTTATTTTGAGTAAAATCATGGACACGGAATAAAAATTAATTCTCCTTATTCAAGAAAGAGAGTGTTTGTGGAACCATAAAAGTGAACATTACCATTCTAGAGATTGTTCAACGGCGTATTTGGAACGAAGTTGCCGAAGAATCAAAGATGAAAGGTGTGTATTAAATAAATATGCGTATAAATATTTTTATTGATTTTAATTATATTTATGGCAACCATTCTTTAATTACGTAAAGATACATGTAGGTAGCTACTTATGATTATACTAGCAAACAATTAATTTAAGGTTAAGAACACCAGTGCACATTTTTCTGATAAACGTAGATGAAATTATAAATGATTGTTTACAAAGAATTCTTGAATTGTTCTCGAATATAATATGCTGTTCTAGCAGCACGGTTTTCACCCAAAGCACTTGCTCGATTAGTGGCTAGGTTCTGTTGAGAGCCGTTGGGTGTGGGTCCAAAGTTCAAAGGTACGCAAACTCTATCAATAACAAGGTTATGAAGCTGACATAAACATTTAATGATAGAATCAGCTCGTTCGGGCTCAACTTCGATGGCTTTAGTTAACAGTCTCCACTTGCTGGTCATTATGCCAAATGCACACTCAACGACCTGTCTAGCCAATGATAAACGTTCATTGTAAATATCTTGTTCACGTCCTGCATTTTATCGAGGGAAGGGGCGCATTAGGAATGTTTTTAAAGGGTAGGCCTCGTCTCCGAGGTAAAAACAGTTCAGTGCCAGGTAACTGCCCCTCAGAAGCAACATTGAGGTAACCATTTTGTAACATTCTTGACAAATTTCAATTCGAAAATATTCCACTATCACTTTTTTTGCCGTACGCCCCAACTTCTACTGCTATAAATATATAGTATAGACCAACAACAGCTTGCAGAACAATAGAAAAAAATTGTTTATAATTATAATGTAAGCTGCCTAAGTGTGAAGGGGCTTTAATACGAATATGTTTCCCATCGATGGAACCAATACAATTTGGGAAATTCCATCGCCACCAAAACCCTTCTGTAATGCTCATGGTCTCTTCATTTGATTGGAGTTTCATGTGTATGTCCACCAGTTTTCCCCAAATCGCCCTGCACGTTTCATGCAAAATGCCACCAACTGTGTTGTTACCGATTCGAAAAGAATAGCTTTGAAAGATGAGCCCGTAGCCAAATACCTGAAACAAAAAAATGTTATTTTTCAGTTGAAAAAGTTAAGAAGTGGAGAGGTCTACGAGACATATTCAGAAGAGAATACAAAAGAACCACTACGCATAGGTCTGGTGACCCAGGAGAAGAGTACATCCCTAAATGGCCATATTACAAAATCATGGTTTTTTCTGAAAGATACAATGACTTCAAGAAACTTGAAAGGTAGCGTTCCATCTGAAGTGGATGAAGCTGACGAGCCATAGTCCGACCTTGTACGCGATTGTTCCACAGAAGATGATAGTGGAACCGCATCACAAAGTTGGTCACCGTCACCACAATCCGAAACACCCTCAATCTCTCGGCGTGTTTTAAACTCACCAGCAAAGAAGGTAGCCAAGCGGCAGAGGGAGGCACCTAATTTCGACGACAAACTCCTCCAAATCGAGGAAGAAAAGCTATAACATTTCAAAGGGAATATAGNACGCATAGGTCTGGTGACCCAGGAGAAGAGTACATCCCTAAATGGCCATATTACAAAATCATGGTTTTTTCTGAAAAATACAATGACTTCAAGAAACTTGAAAGGTAGCGTTCCATCTGAAGTGGATGAAGCTGACGAGCCATAGTCCGACCTTGTACGCGATTGTTCCACAGAAGATGATAGTGGAACCGCATCACAAAGTTGGTCACCGTCACCACAATTCTAAACACCCTCAATCTCTCGGCGTGTTTTAAACTCACCAGCAAAGATGGTAGCCAAGCGGCAGAGGGAGGCACCTAATTTCGACGACAAACTCCTCCAAATCGAGGAAGAAAAGCCATAACATTTCAAAGGGAATATGGAAGATAGCGAAATGCACTTCTTGAAGAGTCCGCACCCTTTCCTGAAACAAATACCCCCTGCTCGTCAGCTGGCAGTGCGAGCGAATATAATGCGAGCTTTGATGAGTGATGAAGTCACTCCACAATATTCAACGATGCCATCCTTCCAGTCATCGGGTGATGATGAATTGCGAAGTGAATGTTCATCCTCACTACGTCCAACGTACGCGGTCCTACAAAACTCTTCTGCGACGCCTACACCACCTTATCTTGCGTTTTTTTTTTAAATGTTTCGATCCTGCACTTGTTAACATCCTGAACAATGAAGAGCGTCACTAAATTTGTCGGTTTCCAACTTGTACTTCTTTTTTCAAAACTCAATTAACAACGCCAATTTTACATGTTTATACACACATTTTTTATGTTTATTTTTATGTTTACTNATGAAGTCACTCCACAATATTCAACGATGCCATCCTTCCAGTCATCGGGTGATGATGAATTGCGAAGTGAATGTTCATCCTCACTACGTCCAACGTACGCGGTCCTACAAAACTCTTCTGCGACGCCTACACCACCTTATCTTGCGTTTTTTTTAAATATTTCGATCCTGCACTTGTTAACATCCTGAACAATGAAGAGCGTCACTAAATTTGTCGGTTTCCAACTTGTACTTCTTTTTTCAAAACTCAATTAACAACGCCATTTTTACATGTTTATACACACATTTTTTATGTTTATTTTTATGTTTAGTTTTAATAAATGTTTCTTTAATGACTACTTACCTCAGCGTAACAGCCAAACGCTCTTCAGGCGATATCACATGGCGATTGCAGTGTTTCGTCAGCTCAGATTTGACTTTTTACAGAATATAGTTGAACGTGTCCAAACTCATACGGAAGTAGTCGAAGAATTTCTCGGGATGATTCTTCAAACCATCCATTAAATGGTGAAACTCGCCATGCTCTTCTCTCTTAATGAATATCTGGTTAACCCATTCCGTTCTTCTTGAACGTCTTCTTCTTCGCCTCATCAACAAACTNCATTTTTACATGTTTATACACACATTTTTTATGTTTATTTTTATGTTTAGTTTTAATAAATGTTTCTTTAATGACTACTTACCTCAGCGTAACAGCCAAACGCTCTTCAGGCGATATCACACGGCGATTGCAGTGTTTCGTCAGCTCAGATTTGACTTTTTACAGAATATAGTTGAACGTGTCCAAACTCATACGGAAGTAGTCGAAGAATTTCTCGGGATGATTCTTCAAACCATCCATTAAATGGTGAAACTCGCCATGCTTTTCTCTCTTAATGAATATCTGGTTAACCCATTCCGTTCTTCTTGAACGTCTTCTTCTTCGCCTCATCAACAAACTACTACTTTCGAACATATGAAACAACCCATTCATCTTTTCGAAATATTCGAATTCGAAAAACACCCACAAATTTAATACAAACTTAATCAAAATTCAACACAACTACCTCCTGTGAAGGACTAACGACTTCGACAAGTATGCTAATGTGAGAGCTCAAGTCGTACGAACAAGTCGACGATAGTCGCCCATAGTCGGCAGTCGTGCGTAGTCGGTTCCAGTGTTAGACGAGTCTTGCGCATCAACTCTCACATCGCCTATACGCGCAAAGCACTGTGCTCGCGTGCAGTCTTGCATCGGGATAACGTGCCTATATGAGACTTTCAGCGGAGACCCTGCCATTTTATGACGTAATAGTACAAATAAAGGTTTGATGAACGTCTCCATTCCTTTTTTAATGTTTGTGTGTGATTTAATGAATGTTTATACCTAAAAATGACCGTGAAAACAGCCGTTTGAGCCATTTACACTATCACAAAAGCATGCTTTAGTGAGAAATGGAGGAATTGGAAAACTTATAGAGACGCGTAACGTTTCTTAAATGCTATTCGTAAGCAGACCTCGCTCAGACACGTTGGACGGTTTTTTTTAAATGAAACGTTTTCTACTGAAGCTTACTGCACACCGTTCGGCGGCCTATTCAGGCTCTTTATTATTGGGTGTTGAATGACTAGCGCAGGACAAATGAATCCTTTCTGTAAAAACGACTTTCCGAAGTAAGTGGAGGGGTTGTGTGTACGTGTCAACAGACAAGTTGGAGAGGGGACAGAGAATGGCGGTTGTCTTGCTGGTGGTACCTACAGTGTGTA
>NQII01005345.1:51032-120299 GCA_002778355.1 Clitarchus hookeri
GGTCGCCCGACTTCCTGCGTGTCCTGTGCGAGGACCAGGTGGCGCTCTCGCGGGACAAATGTGACACGTGCTCCGCTCGACACTGTCTTTCTACGACGTCATTAATATTAATTTATTTAAAAAACAACTGTTTAATAATTTTTGTAATAATTGAAAAAATAGAACTGCTAATTTTTCAAGAAATTGAAGTAAAAATCAATTATAATCAGCAAATATAAATGAATTAATCTCGTTGAAATGCATTATCATAACATTCCATAAATAATAAGTATTTAATTTTTTCCTAGATAGTCAAGATAATAAAATCTCAATATGTACATAATTAGCAAACTTTTCCCTGGCCATACAAGCCCTAGGCTACTATTTTCGATGACGTACTTAAACTCCTTAAATAGTATGATTATGTACGTTAAAAGGTGTCTAAGCAATAGGAATTTTCAACAATATTTTACGTAAATAATTTAAGTAATTCCTGAGATAAGATACGAATATACAACAATACATTTTTTTTTNTTCAACAATATTTTACGTAAATAATTTAAGTAATTCCTGAGATAAGATACGAATATACAACAATACATTTTTTTTTTTGGCGTTACCTTCCAAAATGGCGGATTATTGAAACCATTACTTGATGAATATACTACTGGCAACAGTTACTTCAGCACACAATGTTTGAGATAAATCGGCTGAATGATACCAGATATATGGGATATANTCAACAATATTTTACGTAAATAATTTAAGTAATTCCTGAGATAAGATACGAATATACAACAATACATTTTTTTTTGGCGTTACCTTCCAAAATGGCAGATTATTGAAACCATTACTTGATGAATTTACTACTGGCAACAGTTACTTCAGCACACAATGTTTGAGATAAATCGGCTGAATGATACCAGATATATGGGATATATTACTACAGGAATTACTTCGCGGTTTATAGAACANATTACTACAGGAATTACTTCGCGGTTTATAGAACAAGAGAATATTTTATAAAAATTGTGAGTTGCCTTCTGTAGTATGGTTTGCGATAGGAAGTAATTGAGAAGTTAGTGAGAACAAAATTTAAGTTCAAATTCCAGGTAATATCTTTCAGCATGACACACTAGAGATGTTATAAAGTAGCGTATTTTGTGCACACTAGGAGGACTGCCAGCATGTCAAGTTCGCTTAAAATTGGTCTAATCGTTCCCGAGGTTATAATTATTAATAGAAATTAAGTTATAACGTATCAGATATTTTGTAAAATAAAAACGTTTACACATAAAATACTCTATTAATATTGTCTACCGCAGTACAATTGCACTGATAATGTTGGGATAAGTTTTGGTAGTTTATGAAATACGATTAAAAAATATTTATCTAAAAACGAATTTTCTTGGATACATTGCGTTTTCGACCCATTATTAATTTATGAAGTTCGTATACACGCATTCCACACATACTCACATTTAATAAACCAGACTTAACAATGCCTAAATTTCAACATACTTGTTTGGATGTGCCATAGAGAGCAGTTTTTTTGCCTGCAAGTGCATTTTTATAAAAATCATTACAGGATTGATTAAAATCGAGAAATAGAACACATGTTTCAATGGGATAACTGAACTTGTGTTTTATTTATCTCTACATTTTATTTGGTCAAAAGAAGTTTATGTTTTTTAAGAAAAATATTAATTTTTCTTTCATTTCTTATTGCAAACAAAATTTATGTAATAGATTTACTGAAATGCATAATTTTGCCTTGAAAAGTACATACATTTCTTCAAATGATGCTACGGTCATCATAAATTTTTTGTAATCAAATCAAATTTTGTTGGGTTGGGCAGGTAATCTTTAAAAAACGGAACATTTAGCGTACTGATTGAGACAAGACAAGTACGCAAAACCAAATGTGCAAAGACGTAATTNCTTTAAAAAACGGAACATTTAGCGTACTGATTGAGACAAGACAAGTACGCAAAACCAAATGTGCAAAGACGTAATAGTTCCTGGTAAAACAGGGTAATTTGCAATCCTAGTTCCAGTTGATGTTACCGTTAAAAAAAAAACCCATGTGTATTTATTAGCGGAAATTTGTTGGAAAGTTTATTACACGCGTGTATTGTTCGTCGCACACTGCTTGTTGAACGGTTGGAAAGACTAAATCATACCAGAAACTATCTGAATGCTATCTACAAGATAAATGTAGGAACTGTGCAGCTGGTACAAAGGTGGGGGCCTATTCATTTCCTTCTACCCTACAAATCACAGCTTCATTTATCTCTCTTCATCAACGATCCTTTAAGTCGTCAGAAGTAAATTAACTAATAGCGGCTTGCTCAAGCTTCCGGTTTTATTGATCCCTTTCCGCTTACCAAGTGGCAGATCACATGCTAAACGGAACATAACACCTGAAAATGTCACGCGCATCCATGCCTTCCCGGCAGCTCTACCTCAAATGCTGAAGTTGACAAGACTACGCCTTCGCACCTTGACCATGGAAGTTCCTCGTGAAGTCGTATATTTATCGTCCAGTGAAAGAACTAATGGGAGTCGCGACCCCTGCGTTCACACACAAGCACCAGCAGTGCATCGTCTGGTAAAGGAAAAAATAAATTTAGTGCCTTGTAACGTCTCTTGCTTGTACCTCTGTTGACTATCAAACTTCTCACACATTTGATATGTACTATTGCCACTCCTACGTGCCATATTTCTCTCATTCAGTAAGGGAACGAACCATTTCCTGCGCTGTTAGTAAGTCCTACGTGTTTTATGATTTGCTCTTGTTAAAATATAATTACTTGTTAAAAGAAGGGTGGTAAACTTGCGTGTCCTGCTTGCTAGTGTAAGGCTCTTATGACTTTAGGCTTATGCGTTTAAATCGAGCTAGTGAATACTCATACGAATCCTGGCTCAACGTTGTTGTACTAATTCTGTAAACTTTTCGTAATGCTAATATAGTTTTCTTATGTTGGGGAGGAAAGGTAATATCATGACTTACTTTTATATCGATATCACCACTTAAGTTAAATTCTTATGGCGTTGTTTGTTCCCTTACAGTACGTCCAGTTTAAATAAAAACGCAGCATTAAATAAACGGCCAATATCTGCATTGAAATATTTCGTACTCTACATAGCTGTAGGTTTTCGAGTCGAATAGTATAGACCTATAATAACGTTGCAATGCTTCCGTGGTTACTGAAACACATGTAGCATTTTCCCAGCATTTCAATATGAAATATTTTTGATTCGTTTGTTGAAAAAAAAACNGGTTACTGAAACACATGTAGCATTTTCCCAGCATTTCAATATGAAATATTTTTGATTCGTTTGTTGAAAAAAAAAAACCACGATTGAGTGAAGAAGACACAAGGACAGAAGCCAGACTGTGACTGTGTGGGTCCCACACTCCACNAAAAAAAAACCACGATTGAGTGAAGAAGACACAAGGACAGAAGCCAGACTGTGACTGTGTGGGTCCCACACTCCACTGGAACGCGAATCTTACAACATCCTCTGAGAACTGGTTGTAGGCTTTCACGCCAGTTGGTTAATATGTAAGAGTGCTACCTGTCCTGATAGCATCCCCGTGTTAAACAAGAAAGCTTAAATATAATTTTTGTCAGATTTTAAAGCGATTGACCCCTATCCAAGTCTTTCTCTTTCTTGGAAAAATATGTAGTTTCAGTGCTTGTATTATTGTGGTAGATGGCGTCTGTCAAAAATAACGTAAAATTTTACAGGAAAAGATTTGTCGAGNTTCAGTGCTTGTATTATTGTGGTAGATGGCGTCTGTCAAAAATAACGTAAAATTTTACAGGAAAAGATTTGTCGAAAATAATTATTCATCGCAATATCTGTAATTTTGCATAGTGAAAGTAGTGAAAGCAATAACTCGAACTCTGTTGGAAAGATATAGATTTACAGAAAATGCTCTGTTTACTATTGTATAAAACGCTGTTTTATTTTGTGCATTAATGTTAAGAATTTTAAATTTCCTTTTGTATAAATTATAGCCAAGAAACGTAAACAAAACAGCGTTATAGGAGATGTAAGCTTTGTAATGAACTGTGTAAGGTTTCTCGCATATATATTTTTTTCAAATTGGATTTACAGGCACCAATCTGGNAAGTCTTTCTCTTTCTTGGAAAAATATGTAGTTTCAGTGCTTGTATTATTGTGGTAGATGGCGTCTGTCAAAAATAACGTAAAATTTTACAGGAAAAGATTTGTCGAGAATAATTATTCATCGCAATATCTGTAATTTTGCATAGTGAAAGTAGTGAAAGCAATAACTCGAACTCTGTTGGAAAGTTATAGATTTACAGAAAATGCTCTGTTTACTATTGTATAAAACGCTGTTTTATTTTGTGCATTAATGTTAAGAATTTTAAATTTCCTTTTGTATAAATTATAGCCAAGAAAAGTAAACAAAACAGCGTTATGGGAGATGTAAGCTTTGTAATGATCTGTGTAAGGTTTCCCGCGTATATATTTTTTTCAAATTGGATTTACAGGCACCAATCTGGAGAAGTGTCATACAGACTTATGAAATCTTCGGATGATCTGCAACACAGTCGCCACACTTAGGCTGCACCGCATATTTGTGCATTTCAAGCACATTTGCCAACCGTTAGTTCTGTAACAGGATGGTCGTTGGTTCGATCACTGTCTAATACATGAAAGTTTTAATTTGTTCTAGTAGTAAGTTACCATTATTCCCAATGGTATTTCAAGCAAATAATCAGGGCACGTTCAAGCGCAAAATTATAACATTTTCTAGAGCAACGCAAATATAGGCCGTCAAGGAGTTTTCATTAAACCATAAGATTTAGTGCTGGCACCGTGTGTCCTCGCGTTTAACATAATTTCCACCTAAACGCTATGGATGTAAGCGCCGTTATTAAGACTTAGGTTTAGCGTAAAAGTGGGAACGGAAATGGGCACCAGTTACGCATTATAAAAACGNATACATGAAAGTTTTAATTTGTTCTAGTAGTAAGTTACCATTATTCCCAATGGTATTTCAAGCAAATAATCAGGGTACGTTCAAGCGCAAAATTATAACATTTTCTAGAGCAACGCAAATATAGGCCGTCAAGGAGTTTTCATTAAACCATAAGATTTAGTGCTGGCACCGTGTGTCCTCGCGTTTAACATAATTTCCACCTAAACGCTATGGATGTAAGCGCCGTTATTAAGACTTAGGTTTAGCGTAAAAGTGGGAACGGAAATGGGCACCAGTTACACATTATAAAAACGCTACAGAACACTGAGATGATTTATGTTTATATAGACTTAAGCGTAACTGCCAAAACCCAATGAAACTGCCCGCCAAAATTTTTATCGTCTGAACCCAACAGTTTTGTNTATATAGACTTAAGCGTAACTGCCAAAACCCAATGAAACTGCCCGCCCAAATTTTTTTCGTCTGAACCCAACAGTTTTGTTACTCGTCATGCAAAATGCTAAAAACCTGACTGATGGCCAAACAAAAATACCAAAGAAAATTGCAAAAATATTTTGATTACTTTTACACGCCTCACGAGTGAGAAGGAAATGAATGACATAAAACTGATGTTAACAGATAGGCTATTAACAATAATGTTTTGCTTTACATTCATATATAAAATGAGGCCACAGAATATTTATCTACACATATGCCTATTTTGACAATACCAGATATAACATAAATGTTCAATTCAATAACAAAGGTGAGAAAAACTCCAAAACCTTCAGGAACCAGCTAGTATTAAAATTACAATAAAATATATGCTTAATTAAAACAGCTACGTATGATAGGCCTTTTACAATACCGTTATACTACTATTCAAAATACTAAAAAAAGTATATGGTGATAACGACTACAAACACGCATTAACGCCCGTATGCTTCCATTTAAAACTTACAGAACTTGGCATGGCTGCCGTAGTTGCCATTAAATGTTAAAAAGAAGATTGTTTGAAACAACATCCCTACTTACTTTTCCGTCACTTTCCCGTCAACAGCTTTCAATTCATCAGTTTAGCTTATGGAGACCTAATAATATTGCTGCAAAAATTTGTCTTTTTTTACTTCTTTACAAAATGACAAATACATATGTTTATCGCCATTAGGCACAGCAGTGATTCCAGAAAATTTTTTTTAATTTTAAATTCTTTTATTACATTTTTTTCTGAAAAACATATTTTAAAAACTAAGTGATTAAAGTTAGGGCAATACGCTGATACTTGCAAACCCTGAAGGGTTCGACCACCTGACTACAGCAGTAAACTCCAATACTTATTTTAGAATCATCCTGGCGAAAACTCTGGGAACAAAATCACCTCGAGTTGCCCCGATGTAGTGTACAAAATCTTTTTCACACACACCTCTTTTCCCACAAACACAGCAATATTTGGCAACTGGGTTCGTGTAATTATTCGTCTTTATTTAATATCGAGCTAATTATAAAGATAACTAACCCCTACGCTGTCACACACATGCACACGCTATTGTTTTTATATTCGGTTATTTAGATTTCTTCGTGACGTGACCACCTTAGCCAATCGGGTATGATCGTTTTTTATTTGACTGGGCACGTTGACAAATTATGATTCCCAAATAAATGATAAAATTACGTATTTCTAATGGAGCTAGTTTTATGCAAAGAGAGTAAAGTTTAACAAGTGACGCACCTGAGAAATGGCTGCCGCGGTTCCAGCTCAGTAAACAGAAACAAGCTTCTACACTCAGGACCTCGGGTAACTAATGAAACATGCTGACACAGAAAAATTCTAACATTGGGGCACTGAGTTCTGCAATAACAAATTCACTCGCACTTAAAACATCTCGCACTCTTGCGGCACTAATATGATGAACTTGCAGCCAACTAAAAAATTACGTGCGTGCGTATAAGATTTCGGTTACGTAGCATAAAGTATATAATATCAGTTGGCCGTAACTAAAACTTAGAACTCTACGTCCTTCACGAACGCTTAAAAACTGACATTCCTCGTTATTCTTAGTCAGCCTATGGCCAGTGAAACATCAGACTCCAATCTGGCAGCACAGGTTCGGTGCGTGTGAGTGTCGAACACGATCACTCTTCCAACGGAAATAAAATCTATTTTAATAAGGGTAGGCACATATTCTACGATAACCTAAAACAAACCAAACTGGAAGTATTTTTAGGCAATTCACGGTTACTTCACACTTTCCTGCAGCCTTACTAAGTTCTACTTTTTGTTACCGATTACGTATCCTTCCGCTATATGCAAACATAAACACTGTCATTTGACTTCTACGTTTCAACTATCAAATAGCCTGTTTATTGTTTACAGTTGTTCAAAGAGTTCTGTCATTTTTCAAAAACCATTACATACGAATGTTCACAATTTAAGCCTATAACCATATTTAGGTCAACTTTATTACTTTTCAACAATGTCTGTATTGACGATAGTTCTTACGGTTATTATTTTACATAATGTTAACATATTTATGACATACACGATATAGCACATTACTCACAGTACACGTTAATATTTTGCCGCGACTCTGTTTAACCCTGTTACAACTGTGGGGGAAAGAACTGTAGTATATTTAACCTCTTATTATTTATATGTGGTGGGTTATTTCGTTGAAAGGACGGCCTCAGTTGGAACACACATTAAAACGAAGGAGCAACCAGTCCAAAGAAAAATACAGTAAACTACTTGTGTCACGGCCTACCGTAATTTTTATTCCGCTCATGTTTATTTGCATGTACTTGCTTTTTACTAGGTTTATTTCATGATTTGTTAAACATTTTCTGCCTGGGCCTAGTAATTTGTTGGGATTGTGACAAACATTAAAATCACAGGAACTTAAGCACGTTACACAGTTGTGTTGCAAAAGGAAAAGTTGCAAAGTTGTGATAAATAAACAGACGTGACTTTCAAATAATAACTTTCGTCAAAAAAACAGTTTGCGGTTGAAACGTATAAATTTTGCAAGTCAAATATTGGAAATCATACACACACACACACACACACACACACACACACACACACTGGCCCAGCGAGACGCAACAATACTCTTTCACACTCACTGGACACGACACACATTACAGTATATTTATTCTTGCCGTGGTAACACCGATTTATGACATCATAACTTACCTAGGTTGGTTAAAAAATCACGACGTGTACTAACTTGATGTGGTAATTAAGTATTTTTCGCAGGAAGAAAAATTAAGACTTCGTTCAGCAACATGCAACACGCCATGTCATGTCACCGCACTTCTGCCAACTTCGGATTTGTAACCGTCCCGCCATCACATCTAAATATGTTATAACAAGTATTCAAACATTAAAATCTCGTTTCAGTTGTACATTACAAGTTCAAAAATCATTATTTTTACTGTAAAAGGAATGACATATGCTAAAACCGTAAACATGTATATTTTTCCTGCTACTACTGGCGGTGCGAAACTTCCCGAAAGAGAGAGAGCGCGAGAGCGACAAGCTCCGCTCCGTCCATTCAAGTTTCTTCCTCGGACGAAAAAAATCACCATGTAACTAGCTAGAGCTTACGCACCACAATTTCCCCTGATATTTTTAACCGTAACAATGAAATATGTTTCCATCAGNTGTAACTAGCTAGAGCTTACGCACCACAATTTCCCCTGATATTTTTAACCGTAACAATGAAATATGTTTCCATCAGTACTACCTATAAAATTAAATATTTTAATAGGTAACGTTTAATTTACAAATAACATACCAAAAAAATTGTTAAAAAAAATTTTATTTGTTAATTATTTCTTACTAGTCGTTTCCAATACATCGCTGCTCTCGCTGTTTTTAATTCGTATTAAATACAAAATAATATTACAAGTTATAGAAGATACTAAGTTAATGNATCGCTGCTCTCGCTGTTTTTAATTCGTATTAAATACAAAATAATATTACAAGTTATAGAAGATACTAAGTTAATGTTTCATTTATTTTAAAATATAATACTTTAATGTTAATCACAGTGTTATATATTTGTGGTTTACAATTTATTTTAAAAAAACAGGTTGACATGTTACTCCTAGTGTGATTTCTCAAAGGTTTGTTTCAAAACGTCTGAAGAGACCTAGAATGGACTATTGTCGTGTATCACCTGCGGACANGTGATTTCTCAAAGGTTTGTTTCAAAACGTCTGAAGAGACCTAGAATGGACTATTGTCGTGTATCACCTGCGGACACCGCGGCTATGAGTACGTCACCCTGCAAAGAAAAACATAGCAACATCGAGGGTAAAGGTAATAAAGGAATATAGTTTGTTGAGGTTCAGGCACCGCTTACGAGTGATGGCCGCTAATGGCAGTGATAGCCTTGCACTGAAGACGGCACTAAGGCGAATGTTCTTTGTGCTCAGTTCATAGTTATCAACGTTCATACCACACGAAGCACCTACACGCGAACAAGGCGCATCCTGGTAATGTGATTGCCCGTACTAGCTAACAACGACGAGCTGAAACTTAGTGCTGGGTGGCTTGTATATAGGCTTTTCGTGGTTTCTTTAAACTTTTTGAATCAAACCTTAGAAAAATCACCCCACTTATGACGTGTTTGGTTGTTTCCTATATTTGTAATGTATAACAAGCGATCTTTACTTCTGTAAATATAAAATTATCTNTATGACGTGTTTGGTTGTTTCCTATATTTGTAATGTATAACAAGCGATCTTTACTTCTGTAAATATAAAATTATCTTATTTCTGGCTAAATTGAAATTTTATTTATATTTTATCTATAAATTACGTTTAATTTATTATTAATATAAATAAAAACAGTGAGAAAATAGGTGTGTTTGTAATGCCTGCTGACAAATAGTTCTTATAAAAAGTATTATTACACAGTATGTCCATGATTATGGTGCATTGTCCTTCTGGTGTAAGTTTATAGATTCTGTTAAGCTTTATTTGCACGAGGCGGAGGAATGTCCTCGTAGTATAACTTTAGAAGGGCTTCAGAAAACCGCTAAGTAACTGTGAATGTACTACAGCTGTGTTTTTGCTTGCATTGTGGATGACCGTACAGGTCCTCGGAGTGTTGCATGTTCACTGCCCGTCGAACAGCAAGCGAGCTTCACTGCGTAGCAACTCTTACGTCGTGTCGACACCAAGAGGGAAAGATCCACATTTCAAAACATTGAATGAGTGTGTGTGTGTGTGTACGTATATATTTTCTTAAAAGGAATATGCAGGCGGAGTTTGTCGGTAGAATTCACTTTCACCCTGCATTTTAACTATAGGCTGTTCACTGTTAAATGAGCATTTTTTAAATGAACCTTTGAAAAATGCCACTGCCTCCACTTGCACATGTTTTAACGGCCACACTGACTGGCATGCGTCCAGTAAAGTTGGCAACGACGGAGGGATATTATCTGCGCGTCTTAATGTTGAATGAGAAGCGTTTGGTAAACATTTATGGATACTGAAATTATTTATTTTGCGTTCAGTTTACATATATGTGTGTGCATATATGTGTAGGTAAAGTGATTAGGGCCATGGCAATTATAATCTCACATATGGTGTAAGAATACACAATGAATATACAAGCAGATACTAAGCAGAGCTTTCAAAAGTGCTTAGTTTACCATGAGCAAGCTAAAGAGTGGATATAGTCTAGTTGCAATCAAACTAGATCTGAGGAAGTGTACTGAATTTCTAAATAATTTTTTTACGTATTATTGTTTCTAATCTCAAATCCTTTTTACGTTGTTTTGATAAAGGTATTGCTAAATGTTGGAACACGGAGAGTGGTTATTATGCAGCGGGAATGTGCATTCCAGCCCATATTTTCTTAGCGACTGAAACAGCGTTGTTTAAACTGGTGGTCGTTAAAATTTATATTATTTAATTTTATAGTCAGCACATAAGCAATAATTTGCTTAGCAGTAATATTATATATATTTCTAGCTATTTCATAGTTTGACTAGCTCGTGGTATGAGCATTATTCTCTACCGTAAACCACGAACCACCTACGTCCAGTGTCGTGTGGCAAAATGTTGCGAGGTAAGCTGACGTTAGCTCTGTGCTGTACCCTGTTACTCGATCTCTTACATTTCCACCATTAAAACGTAATTTGGCATGTGATGTCCCCGGACGTGTGTAATGGGTCCCTTGCCTGCTCGTTGTGAGTGGTTGAATTACGTTCAGTTTCCCTAGGCTGCTCGGTGGTTATTGGCTCCTTCTGCGTGCACCGAGGGGGTACAGTAGTGAGTGAGCAAGCACCCCCTTACCATGCAACAGTATTCAACACACGCCACTGCCTACGTCANAAAAATTAAGACTTCGTTCAGCAACATGCAACACGCCATGTCATGTCACCGCACTTCTGCCAACTTCGGATTTGTGACCGTCCGGCCATCACATCTAAATATGTTATAACAAGTATTCAAACATTAAAATCTCGTTTCAGTTGTACATTACAAATTCAAAAATCATTATTTTTACTGTAAAAGGAATGACATATGCTAAAACCGTAAACATGTATATTTTTCCTGCTACTACTGGCGGTGCGAAACTTCCCGAAAGAGAGAAATAAAAATAGAAAGAGAGAGAGAGAGAAAGAGAACGAAAGAGAGAGCGCGACAGCGACAAGCTCCGCTCCGTCTATTCAAGTTTCTTCCTCGGACGAAAAAAATCACCGTGTAACTAGCTAGAGCTTACGCACCACAATTTCCCCTGATATTTTTAACCGTAACAATGAAATATGTTTCCGTCAGTACTACCTATAAAATTAAATATTTTAATAGGTAACGTTTAATTTACAAATAACATACCAAAAAAATTGTTAAAAAAAATTTTATTTGTTAATTATTTCTTACTAGTCGTTTCCAATACATCGCTGCTCTCGCTGTTTTTAATTCGTATTAAATACAAAATAATATTACAAGTTATAGAAGATACTAAGTTAATTTTTCATTTATTTTAAAATATAATACTTTAATGTTAATCACAGAGTTATATATTTGTGGTTTACAATTTATTAAAAAAAAACAGGTTGACATGTTACTCCTAGGGTGATTTCTCAAAGGTTTGTTTCAAAACGTCTGAAGAGACCTAGAATGGACTATTGTCGTGTATCACCTGCGGACACCGCGGCTATGAGTACGTCACCCTGCAAAGAAAAACATAGCAACATCGAGGGTAAAGGTAATAAAGGAATATAGTTTGTTGAGGTTCAGGCACCGCTTACGAGTGATGGCCGCTAATGGCAGTGATAGCCTTGCACTGAAGACGGCACTAAGGCGAATGTTCTTTGTGCTCAGTTCATAGTTATCAACGTTCATACCACACGAAGCACCTACACGCGAACAAGGCGCATCCTGGTAATGTGATTGCCCGTACTAGCTAACAACGACGAGCTGAAACTTAGTGCTGGGTGGCTTGTATATAGGCTTTTCGTGGTTTCTTTAAACTTTTTGAATCAAACCTTAGAAAAATCACCCCACTTATGACGTGTTTGGTTGTTTCCTATATTTGTAATGTATAACAAGCGATCTTTACTTCTGTAAATATAAAATTATCTTATTTCTGGCTAAATTGAAATTTTATTTATATTTTATCTATAAATTACATTTAATGTATTATTAATATAAATAAAAACAGTGAGAAAATAGGTGTGTTTGTAATGCCTGCTGACAAATAGTTCTTATAAAAAGTATTATTACACAGTGTGTCCATGATTATGGTGCATTGTCCTTCTGGTGTAAGTTTATAGATTCTGTTAAGCTTTGTTTGCACGAGGCGGAGGAATGTCCTCGTAGTATAACTTTAGAAGGGCTTCAGAAAACAGCTAAGTAACTGTGAATGTACTACAGCTGTGTTTTTGCTTGCATTGTGGATGACCGTACAGGTCCTCGGAGTGTTGCATGTTCACTGCCCGTCGAACAGCAAGCGAGCTTCACTGCGTAGCAACTCTTACGTCGTGTCGACACCAAGAGGGTAAGATCCACATTTCAAAACATTGAATGAGTGTGTGTGTGTGTGTACGTATATATTTTCTTATTATTTTCTTAAAAGGAATATGCAGGCGGAGTTTGTCGGTAGAATTCACTTTCACCCTGCATTTTAACTATAGGCTGTTCACTGTTAAATGAGCATTTTTTAAATGAACCTTTGAAAAATGCCACTGCCTCCACTTGCACATGTTTTAACGGCCACACTGACTGGCATGCGTCCAGTAAAGTTGGCAACGACGGAGGGATATTATCTGCGCGTCTTAATGTTGAATGAGAAGCGTTTGGTAAACATTTATGGATACTGAAATTATTTATTTTGCGTTCAGTTTACATATATGTGTGTGCATATATGTGTAGGTAAAGTGATTAGGGCCATAGCAATTATAATCTCACATATGGTGTAAGAATACACAATGAATATACAAGCAGATACTAAGCAGAGCTTTCAAAAGTGCTAAGTTTACCATGAGCAAGCTAAAGAGTGGATATAGTCTAGTTGCAATCAAACTAGATCTGAGGAAGTGTACTGAATTTCTAAATAATTTTTTTACGTATTATTGTTTCTAATCTCAAATCCGTTTTACGTTGTTTTGATAAAGGTATTGCTAAATGTTGGAACACGGAGAGTGGTTATTATGCAGCGGGAATGTGCATTCCAGCCCATATTTTCTTAGCGACTGAAACAGCGTTGTTTAAACTGGTGGTCGTTAAAATTTATATTATTTAATTTTATAGTCAGCACATAAGCAATAATTTGCTTAGCAGTAATATTATATATATTTCTAGCTATTTCATAGTTTGACTAGCTCGTGGTATGAGCATTATTCTCTACCGTAAACCACGAACAACCTACGACCAGTGTCGTGTGGCGGACTGTTGCGAGGTAAGCTGACGTTAGCTCTGTGCTGTACCCTGTTACTCGATCTCTTACATTTCCACCATTAAAACGTAATTTTGCATGTGATGTCCCAGGACGTGTGTAATGGGTCCCTTGCCTGCTCGTTGTGAGTGGTTGAATTACGTTCAGTTTCCCTAGGCTGCTCGGTGGTTATTGGCTCCTTCTGCGTGCACTGAGGGGGTACAGTAGTGAGTGAGCAAGCACCCCCTTACCATGCAACAGTATTCAACACACGCCACTGCCTACGTCANGAGGGGGTACAGTAGTGAGTGAGCAAGCACCCCCTTACCATGCAACAGTATTCAACACACGCCACTGCCTACGTCAGTCCGAATGACTGGATGAAGGCTGATGATTCTTGCGCAAAGCTGATTGAGTGCTGCGTTAATCAGCGTGATATAGCAGGTAATATAATGAATTTGTGTTAATGAAACGAAGTTCATTATTGTAAATAGTGGACTGTAGTTCATTCAGTGTCGTACAGTATCAGTGATTCAGACTTCAAGGGGCGTAAATAAATTATCAAACGATACTAATCCCATTTCGACCTATTTCATTTGAAGTCATAAAATGTCTGTGTACTCAATAATTATGGCTACGCCCTACTTTGTAAATATATTTCTCTTCTGTGTGCAAATGTATCCTACTCCTTTAAGGGGAATCAATCCCGCCATCTTGAATTTCTCTTTTTTTGTTGCCATAAGTTATATTTCAGAATGTTTAACGAAGATTTTCACACGACATAACATAAATAATGTCTTCTGAAGCTTTATCAAATTAGCACAGCTGCACGATCTTTAATAATTTTTGAATAGTGACTTCTGCCAAGAAATACGCAATATTTTCTTGCGGGTGATTACACATAAGTGACACTATCTCCGGTAGTCAAGCAATACATTTTTTCGAACATGTGCAAAGCAATGCCCTATGTCTTGTCCATGCCTAACATGAAACACAATGTCTGTAATGCAAGTTGTGGCGAAATTGTCGTAAATCCAAGAAGGCAGGTATTGATTCCCCTTAACCCACTGCGTGTTTAAAGCCATTTAGTAAGCCGTCGTGTTATACCATTGAAGTGCTAACATAATGTGTAGATATGCATTTATTTGTTCCACATCATTAAGTACTGTGTCCAAGGGTATAAATAACATTACAGTGTGAAGTGGATCGTACACACCAGTAGGGCAAGTCATTTTCTGTGCACTCGGCCAACTGAAGCGTCTTTTCCACTGAAATAGGATACGGTGATATCGATACCAACATAACATTGATAATTATTTATTTTAGGGAACGTATAAAATATGGAAATATAATTTTGAGTCTTTACAGTCGAATGAAATAATAAGTTATTTGAATGCTACGTGAATATTTCCCCATGCAGTGCAATCAGCAAGTGGCGGCCTGATGAACATCTTCAGTTTACAGACACTTAATATAACATTCAAAGTGTTATTCATACAGCTTTTGTAAACTTCCGGAACTTTGAAGGTATGTGATGAAATGGAAATAGCCTACTCATAAAAACTGCGGCATACATTATATTAAAAATCTTAAATGAATTTTCACATGGTAGATGTTTTTCCGGAATGGTACATCTTTGTGACAAATATTGACTCGCTGTTCAAACTGTGGACGATTCTCCGACTGTTACTGAGTACGCTTCCCCGTTACATGAGCACGACTTGGTGATTACGCCCGCTATTAATGATAGCCAGTTCGCAGTATACTGAGCACGTGCATGATACGCGTACACATTGTTTACTCAGTGAAACCAGTTCTTTGGAAACTAATTGCCGAAACTATTTATGAAACAATTACATAATTACGGCAAATTTTATATCGCAGAATAAGCTAATGTTTTTGCAATATAAATAAGTACGCTCTACTTCATGTTTTTTTTTNCGGCAAATTTTATATCGCAGAATAAGCTAATGTTTTTGCAATATAAATAAGTACGCTCTACTTCATGTTTTTTTTTAATGGACATGGAGTTACGTAATGTATATTTTTAATTTTCCACATAACATTGTGTTGCACACATACAACCTTTTACGTAATAGTTATTCAGAAAAATGATTGTCTACTAGTTTGTATGAAAATGTTTACTCTATATGCACGAGACAAAATATCTCTAAATAATTTATTAAATTGTTAANTCTACTAGTTTGTATGAAAATGTTTACTCTATATGCACGAGACAAAATATCTCTAAATAATTTATTAAATTGTTAACTTATTTGAAGAAATTTTTCCAGTGTGGTAATATTGGGTATTGGTGTACAGGTGTAAGCATAATTTAAAGCCAAAAGCAATTTGTTCGTGCTTATAGTAAATGTATTTGGTACGGTGTTTAACGCCACGTCGCCAAGGTTCAACAAGTGAGACGTTATTTAAGCTAGTGAAACCAAAGAAAGATTTTTCGATTCGTGATGTTACGTGTTTTCAAGACATAGCTAAACCGCTTAACGTTTTACTTTGGAAACAAACCTACTTATTTGCTTGCTAGGGTTTCAGTGTATTACGTTTGGGGAGGACTTTGTAATTCAATGTACCAACTGGCTTTAAAAAATCTGTATTTATTTGTATACCTACCAAACTCATAGTGTTACTCTACTCTCACACGTATTGGTGAGTTATAAAATACTTCCGGAACGCGTACTTTCCTAAATGATTCGAAATTTTGAGAGAAACGTGATCATGATGATACTAAATAGGTCTCAAAATATCTGCTTTTCAGTCTGTGTGTGGACACGTGGTAAGTTCATCCAGCCACGTACTGTACCTCTGGGAGCTCGTTTTCTACTGGATTGTGGTGAGAGTAGAGCAAATACGGACATGATGATGCGTAATTAACAGCCTCGGTGGGCCCACATCTTTTGCTTTCTAACGTTGGTGCCTAATGTGCCTTAATTACGACCGGGAGAATGGGACGCATTATAAACTTCATTAACCTAAATCACGTCGGGGGAGTACACAGATATACATGCGCCAGTCGGGAGCCATAAACATTAGTCTCAAGGTCAACACCTCTCAGCCATGCCACGTCCCCTCTGTTTGCCCGACTGGAAAACTCCGCTTTTAATGTCTTTCTTGCAGCTTCGAAACTGTGTTAATTACAATTGCCTCTGTCCCATCTCTTGAGCGTTTTGTGAAATTACGGTAGGCATACCATGTGGGTTTGTCAAATGTGTGGCAATTTAACCGTCAACATAATTTAAATGAACTAATTATGTTTTCGCATATTTAGATATATCAATTTTCTTTTTTTTAACAGACGCTGCATCGCATTGCATAGTCTCTCGGTTACGTCAAACTTTTCTGAAGTCCTGCAAAAGTTCTACTTCCAGGATATTCCCCCGCCTCATGCGAACACAGCTCAACCCAGTCTAGAAAATTACACCATAGGGACAGCGCACTACGTTCGTGCACACTCAGAGTAATAATAATTTGCATAAGAACTATTTATTACTTNTACACCATAGGGACAGCGCACTACGTTCGTGCACACTCAGAGTAATAATAATTTGCATAAGAACTATTTATTACTGGGCATTACCAAAACACTTATTTTCTCCCTAATTTTATTCATATTTTTTAAAAATAAAATATATAATAGATAAAGATAAAATACAAGTAACAGTTCGATTTAACAAAAAATAAGGTTTATTCATGTTAACATAAATTAAAACACTTTTATGATACATGACATATTTATAAATCAACCAAGCACATACATGTGATGATTTTTGAAAGTTTTAATTCAAAAAGTGTGAAGAAACCGCGAATAGTTTTATTCTTGTGCTGTGTATTCAATTCATACACACCTCAAAGTTTTGCACCACCCATAAATCGGTTGCTCATGAAGTAGGGGCCTACGTTCTCTGAAACATTTGGCGCCATTACAAAGATACGTCGGAATAACAGGCGTAGTATTCTGTACAGACGGTGTGTAGTTTCATCCCAAACTTACTTTTAGGCCGTGAGCAAAAGAGTAACTCAACAATCCCGGTGATGCAAAACTATTTTGGGGTGTGTATAAAACATTGATTTTAATTATTATCTACTAACCTGAAATTAAATGCCAAAGTAGAGACTTTTCAGGTTCTGTATTTTACGCGCAACGTGGAGTATTTTAAGCTGAAAAGCCTATTAATTTCTACAGACGGTGAACTGTTACCCAAATATTTGAAACTAATAAGTTTTCAATGTTCTGTATACAACCCTGTCAAATTTCTTTTGTTATTTTTCTTCTGGCTGCCTGGGTTTGTTAAACGGTATTTCTCTGCTTGACTGAAATATTTGAAAACAGAATACTCCAACTCTGAACTCTGTATATGTGGTCTTGCTGTACAGTAAAGCAAAAATCTTGCTAACATCGTAGTTAATAACACTGAAGTATAATGTATATAAATGTTTTAATGCAGTCACTACGCCGCCTTAAACTCTATATATCAATTGAACTAATTGCTTATACGCTGTTTAANTACACCATAGGGACAGCGCACTACGTTCGTGCACACTCAGAGTAATAATAATTTGCATAAGAACTATTTATTACTTGGCATTACCAACACACTTATTTTCTCCCTGATTTTATTCATATTTTTTAAAAATAAAATATATAATAGATAAAGATAAAATACAAGTAACAGTTCGATTTAACAAAAAATAAGGTTTATTCATGTTNTAAAGATAAAATACAAGTAACAGTTCGATTTAACAAAAAATAAGGTTTATTCATGTTAACATAAATTTAAACACTTTTATGATACATGACATATTTATAAATCAACCAAGCACATACATGTGATGATTTTTTAAAGTTTTAATTCAAAAAGTGTGAAGAAACCGCGAATAGTTTTATTCTTGTTCTGTGTATTCAATTCATACACACCTCAAAGTTTTGCACCACCCATAAATCGGTTGCTCATGAAGTAGGGGCCTACGTTCTCTGAAACATTTGGCGCCATTACAAAGATACGTCGGAATAACAGGCGTAGTATTCTGTACAGACGGTGTGTAGTTTCATCCCAAACTTACTTTTAGGCCGTGAGCAACAGAGTAACTCAACAATCCCAGTGATGCAAAACTATTTTGGGGTGTGTATAAAACATTTATTTTAATTATTATCTACTAACCTGAAATTAAATGCCAAAGTAGAGACTTTTCAGGTTCTGTATTTTATGCGCAACGTGGAGTATTTTAAGCTGAAAAGCCTATTAATTTCTACAGACGGTGAACTGTTACCCAAATATTTGAAACTAATAAGTTTTCAATGTTCTGTATACAACCCTGTCAAATTTCTTTTGTTATTTTTCTTCTGGCTGCCTGGGTTTGTTAAACGCTATTTCTCTGCTTGACTGAAATATTTGAAAACAGAATACTCCAACTCTGAACTCTGTATATGTGGTCTTGCTGTACAGTAAAGCAAAAATCTTGCTAACATCGTAGTTAATAACACTGAAGTATAATGTATGTAAATGTTTTAATGCAGTCACTACGCCGCCTTAAACTCTATATATCAATTGAACTAATTGCTTATACGCTGTTTAAAATTAAGTATGTCACTTTCTCTGAACTAAATAATAATATGTAATAACATGAATCAGTATGATATCAGAGTATTATCTATTCAAAGTATCCTCGCACTTTTTTGAACCAAACGTTTGAAATATCACACCATGTATTGAGTGTTAGGTAGTCTCTTTAATATGTCATCTATACATATTACAAAACTCAACGTATCTCTGACTGTCTGTTAGTGCGCTTATCACTCAAGAACCACGTATCCGATTTACGTTTTTTTTTTAAATTAATTTCTATGTTCTCTGGCCAAGTTTAAGTATATATTTTGTTACGTAAAGTAACATAAGAAATAAGCAGTGACGATAATAGTGAATCAAGTCGGAGAAATGTTTGCCGCCAGCGCGCTCTCTTGCAATACGCTGTCTAAATCGTTAACGATGGAACAATATCATGTAGTAAAGAATTCCGTAAAATAAAAAGACGTAAAAAAACTCAGCAGTAGCATATATCTATCTATAACAGATAAACACTTATAAGCGTTTTTACCATTTAATTCACAAGCAACATTCAATGACGAAGTTTTTCACCTTGCACTCATTGAAATTGAAAAGCAAGTGCAGACATTGTCAGGAAAAGTGTAAAAAGCATGGGCTTACCAATATCAGATAACATAGTAGTTTCATTCATTAACAATGATTACATCTGAGAAACTTAATATAATATATAGAATTGCACTCCACCGAAACGCTTATTAGTGTTTCTGTGTTATAGATAGATATGTGCTACCGAAGAGTTTCTTTTACGTATTTTTATTCTACACAATTCTTTATTACAAGATATTGTTCTATCTAACAGTTTAGACAGCGTTTTGCAAGAGAGCGCGCTGGCGGCAAACTTTTTCCGACTTGATTCACTATTATCGTCACTGCTTATTCCTTATGTTACTTTACGTAACACAATATATATAATAAAACCTGGCCAGACAACATATCTATGAATTAAAAAAAACATGTAAATCGGATAGGTGGTTCTTGAGTGATAAGCGCACTAACAGACAGACAGACAGACAGACAGAGAGACGTTGAGTTTTATAATATGTATAGAGTATAGAAAATTAACACTAAGTAAAATTCAACTTTATTAAAAAAAAAAAACCTAAACAATAATTCTGTATTCCACGCGAGCGGAGCCGCGGGCACAGCTAGTGTGTCATATACCAAGCGTTTTATAATTCTGCTAATAAGAAAAGTATCTCATTTTTACTTAAATTGCATTTTTACTTATAGTTTATCTACGAACCATAGTATTTCATTTATTATTATTACGAATACAAGCAGAGAGAAAATAGGTGTTTTGGTAATACCTAGTAAAAAAATGTATATATATATATATGTATGTGTGTGTGTGTGTGTGTGTGTGTGTGTGTTTTCACTGAGTGAGCACCCATATAGTCCGTTGTCATTTTGGTGTAATTGTTTAGACTTAGTTTAGCGTTGTTTGCTCGATACGGAGGAATAGCCATAAATAGCTATGTAGAACTAAACCAGGAATAAAGTTATTAAATTTTATGATTTACATGATGAATAGACATTCAATTATTATTTGAATAAAATAAAATATATAGTCGTAAGCTGCTCGTGTAGCTCCTACAACCTTCCTTACCAAATATATTTACTGGAGTAGAAGGGAAAGTCCTTGCCTTTATAACGAAGAACAAATTCATGAACGCTACTTACACCCAATCACTGATCTTTAAAAAGGTTCAGTATGAATTTCCATTGAATCAAAAGTTACTGAATACAGAAAAATGTAACTTCTCGGCGGCTTTGGTATGAGGCAAGATAAACAATTCTAGCAGTGACTTCTGGCACTATACCAAACAAGTCTAAGTCGGTAGAAGAATGGTGAAAGTTGTTGGTTGCAGCCGTATAATTCTCGCAATATAACAGGACTGAGCGATGGGAAGCGTCAAACTTACTTATAGCACAGAATAGCAAGTACACACGGAGACGAAGAGGCATGGAGGCTTCTTTGGTGCGGGCGTACCCATTCTCCAATTGTCTACGTGTGGCTGCGGAAACGATAACCGCGTTCGATTGGCTGCTGCACGTTGCGAAAGGTTCCCTATTGGCTGGGCTGCCGGTTGGCGAGTAGGTTTCCACGCACTGATTGCCGAACGTTGCTACGGCGTTTTTCTGGCAAGTGACGCCATTTTGCATGGAGTATGTGGCTGGAGTTTGCAGGGTAAGCAGCTGTTTGAGCTCTGTATTCTCAAGTACTCTGTGTTTATAGCAGGCAGATGCAGGCGGAGAAAGGCGGCGTCGTCGGTGACTTCAAAGCACTCAAATACCCGTACTAAGCGCCTTGCGGAAAACTCTTCAGACAACCCACGCTCCCTAGCAACTTTTTCTGCTATCTACATGATTACGGAAGCACGGCATGAAATAAACATGATCACGACGATACCATATAAGTCTCGAAACACATATATGGTTTTTATAGGCGTCGCTCGGGGAAGAAGCTACCTTCACCGCGTCCGTCGTCTCTCGCAGCAGTACCAAGCTGAGATCTGCGTATCGCGGGTAAGGTCAAAGGCCTTGCCATCTTGAGAGGTAAACTATCAAATACCAACGCCGCAGAGAAAAATATCCAACCTGATGTGCTACGGCACTGCTAACATACATTAATTTCAATGACACATTATCATGGGCAACCGAAATAAATCAACACACCACCTCAGCAAATTAAGCTATCTAAGACCAATAAATGGAAGGGTGGCCTCATTTTTAAGTTACAAACATTAAAAAAAAAAACTAGAACTCTGGAGGCGTTCAAAGTCAAAATAATGGATTAAATTTTAGGTTATAATGGAAATTAAAATTATGTACAATATTCATTTATTAACTACCAAAGTGCTATGTTGTAATGCCATTATGTTACAACATCCTGGAATATAGCTGCAAATAAAACATTATAATTATGGTAAACTAATTGACTGACCCTGAGAGAAGTACGCTGGCTTGAAATGCTGCTAATTTATTTTACCGCACGTCATGAAACTTATGTATAGCAAAATGACGTGAGGAGAGTATGAGGGTGAAGGTGTATGTGATACACGTAGAAACATAAGTTGTTAAACGATTCGGGAACTTCTGAGCAGCACTTAAAAGTGAGCGGGAAAGAAGATGGCAGGGTAAAAATACCATGGAAATGGGGGTGACCAAGTAGAAGTGTAAATGGCCAAATAGAGTAAAGTACAGTACTTTAAAGCTATGACGACCATAGCATAAGCAGTTCGGTAATAGCACAGGCGTGTACAACCGGAAAGTTGAACGAGGGGACTCGTTATGGAAAATGAAAGCGGTAAAGTAGGGTGGGGTACATGCCAAGCCAAGTATGAAGATCATTGCTTAAAGGGTTTAGAGATGCAATATGTGGGAGGATGGTAATGCAGGAAGTAAGAAAAAAGTGTCCAAGGAGGTAAGTGTATATGCGAAAAAAATTATACTGTAGCTGAAGATGTTTAGTAATTCCAATGGTTTAATTGAAACGAGGGAGATAAATTAAAACTAAAAAAAAATTAATTTAATTTATTAGAGTAGTGGGAGGCGCATACAAAGATGGGACACAATGCCGTAACAGTTAAAGAATAACGGGTATTTTTATGTTAAGTTTAAAATGAGAAGAGGGAAATGGATGGAGGCAATAAAGTATACGTGTCCCCACAGGAAATAAAACAATCTGGTAAAAATCCGAGGAAAATGTGTAATAAAATTCACGAACCCGTGATCTCCGGTTCTCTATGGTTTGCACCACAGACACGGTCTAACACCAAGCCTCCAGTCAGTCCCGCTGAAAGGAAGAATTTGATCTCGTGATTTTTAACAGCACGTTCTCTCCTTTGTAGCTTAGGCCTTTAAACTCATTATGTCTATTATATTGGAGGCAGAGCGAGTTCAAAAAATTTTTCCCGCAACTTCATACATTTTAGCTTAGTCATTTTCAACATGTATATTCGGCTCTCAAGACCTCGATGTTAAGAGCCGCCCAAATCTCTTCACTCACTCACTCACTCACTCCAGCATATCTACAGGTAATGCCTCCAGCGAATCATAGCTATATGCTTCAAAATCTTATTTAACGGGAAATGTTTATATTGATGGACATTGAAATTGGTTTCACTTTATTTCATTCACATTAGTATCAAAATTGCTGTAGTAGTACTTTATTGAAACATTTCCAACCATTACAAAATACCGCTTGGCGCATGTGTTCTGGAAGTTGGGTACGTTGTAGTAGTAGCAATTTTTACACTTGTGTAAAGATACACCATATGCGAAAACTAAAGAGGGAGTCCAAAGGTGTTCAATGCGCCTTGAAGGGACTATACGCAGCGCTTTTTGTATCATACTTTGCTTAATGGCTTAAATGGCTTGGAGGGAGTACGACGTACTTTTTTTTCTCTGTAATAACATGCTAACTAATGGGTGTAACTCCTAGTATATGAACAGCTACATCGTTGATAGTTCAACACAGAAAAGGATGTATCAAGACATTCTACATCCTAATAATCAATTTAGTCTATACTAAGTACAGATTACCAATAACCCATTTCGTCATACCTGGATAACATTTCCTCACTACTTAATATGTATATATTTCACGTGATTTAAAATTTATTTTATATACTTCCAAGGACGCTGTTAATAACTCTTAAGTTTTACTGATGTGGCAAATACATTTATAATTCTTAATAAAATAATAAAGGAAGAGAATGAAAACAAACGCCCCTTCTCTTTACTGGAACATAAATAATTTTTAACAGTGAAAATAATATGTTAACGAACCTGTTTGTATTTTATTAAATGCCAGGTTAGTCGTCCGTATAGCTTTAGATAAATGGCAGAGATGGTTCGTTCAAAATTTTCATTTGATTGCAATTTAGAGACCTGTACTATCAAATATCGGAATTTCAGAGTTCCCTTATATACATTGACTGATAATCAATAAGAAATTAATAACCAAAAACCCTACATATCATGTGTTTTGGAAAATGCATCATGAAAGAAGTAGGTTTCCGCATATAAGGTATTTATAATATTAAAAACACGGAGGAATATTGACGGATGTTGTGAAAATTGCAGTTTTCGTGCTCTGGAAGTACACAAAAAATTTTATAAAAAACAGCGAATTTTTATACACTAATTCTATGATATACAGTAATTCAGTTTGGGCACATAAAATTTCTGCACCGTGGCTTGAGTGCATAATTAGCTTAAGTCTCACCTTACGGTCAACAATCAAAAAATTTTATGGCATGGGTAAATGCAAGTTGTAAGCAAGAAAAGGTTTTAAAAGTTAATTTTGTGCCAGAAAGTGTATGGTGTTGCACAAGTATGTTAGGTTAATAAAACAATTATTTGTATCATTAACGTATTTCAAATGTTAACAAGTTCTTCCTATAATTGGAATTCTCTAAACATTTTTAACGAAACTGTAATCTTTTTTAGATTTATTTCTCACAAATAAATTAAAATAATTATAAATACTGACGATTAATTTTTCTAAATTTTTTTTAATCCAATGATTGGTAAAAAGGAATTTCTACAAAATATAATATGTGACTTGCTTGCAGTTTGATCTGAGACTCCAATCACTTTAAATTTTGGGCATTAGCAAAATCTTCAAATAAATTGAATTGTTCATCGAATATTTTGCTAACAGCATACAAACATTATAATTAATGAAACGCGGTGCTTAAATATTTATAAAACACTGCGGAATTTGCTATCTAGAAAAGGTAATGTTTACTGCACCGCAGAACTTAATTACGAATCATAGCGCACTCCTCTGTTCGCACCTTTTATCTCATTCGAAAAAAAATTCTCTATACATTTTGTGGCAAACATTAGAACTATTTTCGTAGGGTTATTTAAGACCACCATAAACGTATATGTAATCAAACGCTTTGGATACAATTTGTAATTGAAATATAAATGCACTATTGAATAGGTGATAGATTAAGGTTTCCTTTATTTTTCTAACCCATCCACATGATATTCCATCGAGGCTTCAAGAGACGCATAATATAAATAGAGTTACATTAAATATTCATTCTCGACAAGTGTTTTAAAATATTACGCCAGTTTAATCCTGCTTTACTTGTTATAATGTGTTATTCTCTACGCACAAAAATACCGTTTACAACAAACATCACTGTACTGCAATTATTACTTAGTATATATCATGTACTATAATGTTAGATATGCGATGCACGTAATAAAATTGTTAAAGTACGCCTAGAGGCGAGCATTCATTTTACATCAGTTTGTTTCTGAAGGGGTAAAAACTGCCTAGAGCGAGAGAGATAGTAGAATGATGAAGAAGGGAGGGGAAAGTACAGGAAAGCCGGTGGTTTTTGCGGGCAAAATCCCTCTAGGCAGTTAGGAGACACCATCTGCAAATAAACTTCGGGTAATCCTAGATTTCTATCTATATTAAAGGGTATGAATATGATATTAACATTCTTTGTAAGTTACTGCTTACATGACATTTATGTTTTCTTGCCGATATATGTACGTAAATGAAAGAGATCGAGAAATGTAAATTTCTTTTCTGCAAAATCAGTTATAATTATTTACAGTTGCGCAACGAGACGATAATAAGGTTATATTATTTATTTCCATATATTTCCTTTAATCTCTCAAAAAGAAACTATCGGAAGTAAACAGAACCCAAATAACAGCTGTTTAGGTGTACGGAAACTCAATCGTGAACCATATTTCAAGACGAGGTTAGTAAACGCTGCACTACCGACATTCCCGATAGTCGTTGGGTTTTCTCGGGGTACTCCCGTTTCACCATCGACTACGTTTCTTCGCTGCTCCAGTCTAGGGTCTTGTTCCACGTAACGTACTTAGGAGACGGCCAGCTGGTCAACTTTGAAGCCGGACTCTTAGGTGTGTTTTACGCCCTCCGCATAGAACATTATTCACACGCTATGTATGTATTTACACCGCATGTCGAACAAATGACAAACTTGTTCTAATACGCTGAATTCGAAGGCAGTGGGAGAAACGACGAACTTGTTTCCATTCAGCACGAAGAACATGGCGGAGAAAGGACCTGTGCCCGATTTCTTCTAAAACAATTTCAGTGTTCAAATATTAACAGGCTCATTGTGTACGTGACTACTTACTGTATTTTCTGATTTTATTTAACCCTTTCAGACCCACTTTAATTAAGGGTATCACGTGTTGCAAACAAAAATATTTATGATGCGTGCTGTACTTACGTCGACACAACACTTGTTTCGTTGTTACAGCCAACGGGCTGTATGTTATATGTTCGGCTACAGTAATATAATCCAATTATGACATAGACCAGTAAGACGGGTTGCGAATAATTTACCCAATAGTAAAATCATGGGTCATTTTGCTTTGCTGTGTGCCGTAATGGTAAAAAATTATCTTCAAAGGCGTAGTGAACACAATTGTGTACACTGGATCTGAAAGCATTAAATAACAGCTAAATTTCGTCTGGCAGCTAGTGAGTCAGTGAAGAGATTTGAGTGACTCTTAACATCGAGGTCTTGAGAACCGATGAGAGTGAAGCGATGCAAGTTTGGAACAGCGCCAGAATGAAAAAGCGGGGGAAGCGGGAGACCCCGAGAAAACCTATCGACCAGCGGCATCGTCCGGCACGATTTCACATACGAAAATCCGGGAGCGACCCGGACGGGAATCGAACCCGGTTCTCCTAGGTGGGAGGTGAGTAGTCTAACCACTACACCACCGTGGCCCCGTCTGACAGGTAGACAAGAATTCATTGCATGAAAATTCAGCGTATTACGAATGTTTACTTT
This sequence comes from Clitarchus hookeri, assembly GCA_002778355.1. NCBI lineage: Eukaryota > Metazoa > Arthropoda > Insecta > Phasmatodea > Phasmatidae > Clitarchus > Clitarchus hookeri. The sequence goes on from NQII01005345.1 coordinate 78,291, forward strand.
GCAAATGCAAACACTCTTTGAGAATAAAGAGATATTTATTCACAGGGCATACGTGCTTCTGTAGGCTGTTCACGGTTAATCACGCACTTTTGCAAGTTCTTCCAAGGATCTTATTTTCTTTTGATTTTGTATCCTTCCGCTACATTTAAGATCGACATCGCCATGGATCGTCTCACTTTATTCATGTGTCATACAAGTGAAACCGTTACACTTTGAAAAAGTAAATGTCTTAATATTATGAGAATTCGTGTCCTAGCGGTTATGAAACTAGAAATACTAGCTTCAGTTGAAATAAATTTACATATTACACTCTCAATACAACACCTAGTCTAAGAATTAGTTATATTGATTTGTTGCCAACTTAACTGGGAACCTGCATGCTGGTGTGGGTTGTAGTATAGGCCTCTACATGCAGTTAATGGGTAATGAATTTTTCCCAGTGTTGATTTTAAAAGTGCTATCTTCACCGTGAACAGGGTTTTACACGTTAAATAATTTAAGGCTATCTCGGCCACCTTCCACAATATCGCTATCAAACAAACCACTCTTTGTCTGTCTACGTCCTACGCCTAAGCCACATTTCTACAAAACATTTTTTGCAAAAATGTTAATAACCTGAATATTTTGGGAGAATTAATATCAATAGTATCACCAAAAATACAAAAACACAAACACTTGTTATTTTATACGGCTTCTTGCTCTCTTGCAGCATGGTTCTTCTCTTCAAAGGGCACGAGGTTTTTTGTTTGAAAGCGATATTGAGAAAGGTAGCTGAGACACATCTAAAACCATTTAGCATGTAAAAGCATATCCTTTTGCAGGGGCCGCAGTGGTGTAGTGTTTGGACGACTCGCCTCCCACCTAAGCGAATCGGGCTAGATTCCCGGCGGGGTCGCTCCTGGATTTTCGCATTTGGGAATTGTGCCGGACGATGCCGCTGGTCGGCGGGTTTCCTCGGGGATCTCCCGTTTCCCCCTCCCCTTCATTCCGGCACCGTTCCATACTCACCTCGCTTCACCCTCATCGGCTCTCAAGACCTCCATGTTAAGAGTCACTCAAATCTCTCCACTCCTCCATTAATCCTTTCGCTATGCCGGTCCCGCGCCAGGAAGTACCTTAAATGGGGAACCGACTCCACCATCTTGTATTTTCACTATTTTTGCATTAAGTTCTGTTTAAAAATGTTTAACGAAATTCTTCGCATGCCATGGCATAAATAGCCTCTTATCAAACTATTCCATCTCTACTAACTTCATTAATTTTGACAAGTGACAGCAGGCAACAAATAAGTACATTTTTCTTGCAGGTGGTTATAGAAATCATACTAGCAAGAGTAGTCAAGCAATTAACATTTTAGAACATCTGCAAAATATTCCCTGTGCCATGCCGACGCCCAAACTAAAATATAAAACCCGTGATGCAAGTTACGGCGAAAATTCCTTAAATCCAAGATGGCGGGGACCGATCCCCCTTAATAAGACGTACTAGGACATATAAACAACGGGAACCTGCTTGGAGTGAACAGCGGTTATTGACCTCGGTGAGGCGAGCGAGCGGTAGCACGTGGCTGTGTCGCTGTGTGTTGTCGAGCATGCCGCCCCAACAGCTAGCCGCAGTCCCCAGCCGCGACACAGCAGCAGGGACTTGGATCATGTCGGCGTGGTCTGCCAGGCACCCACCTACTCTCTGCCTCGTGTGACTTGGCAAGATCCTCACAGGTCTGCGAAAGTAGCGCCGCTGTTTACATCTGACTACGTATCCTTCCGCCATCAGCTGATCCCCTTGTCAATGTACTGTCTCTGGGATGGTTCTAGGCAAACTTTCTGCTCAGAAATATCAAGCTGCGATTGTAGTTATAGTAAGGTGTACATAAATCGTTAATCAGTAAAGTGTTATATTAAAGGGCACAATTATAAACCACACAATTATAAACAAATAATTTACAATTTAGTAACTACCAAAAAATTTATTACAATTATTAATCAGTAAGTTATGTTAAATAACAAAAATATAAATAAATTATAAATTTAACAATCACCAAAACAAATGTGCTTGCAGGCTTAAAAACACTTTAAGCACAAGGTCTTAAAAGCCACTCTTACAGCATGTTTTCGATATTGCCCATTTTCTAAGTAATATGAACTTAATAAAAACTATTTTTCATTGGGTTAGTGGGGGTACTTGCTTACTGATATAACGTGAGGATATTATTAGTGAAATCCTCTTTAAAAAATACTGCAAATTTTGGCTAACACACCAGGAAAGATTCTTAAAGGGTAAAATTGGATATTAGTATTAGACCCAGTGCAAACATTTTAAAGCATATTAAGCAGGAAAACTTCTTAACAGGAAACTTATTAAAATGGTTTCACTGTATTTTGGAACTTCCTCTATCCACACACAATGAAGTTGATATGTAATGAATCCTCACTGAACTGCATTTACTTTGCATTTGAAGCACAACAGGAAAATACCACAAAAATCCTTCAGAATCACTGCAAGTAGCAAACATTCTGTCGAATATGCAACTGTGAGGCTTCTGGTAGTGTCACCAGCAATTAACTTGTTGGTAGAAATAAATATAAATTCTACGATATACACTACTTTAAGTGTACATGCAGGCATTTCATACACGCAGTTTGAAAATGCGGAAATATAACAGATGATATAGTACAACATATTCTATTAAAACCAACCGCAACCCAACTGAAATGTGATTTAATTCATAGAAAAGGACTTGAACCGAACCCAACAATACAGTAAAATATTGCATTATGTTAATTTTATTCCTTTAACCTTTTTAGCATGCAATAACTACTTGATTCTGAAATTACTAACTTTACATAAACAACATATATTGAATTTATTTTTAATTTCACTAAAATGTTTTTAAAAAAGTACAGGCTTTGGTTAATTGAACACTGTCAAAATGTGAAAAGAATAAATATTTAGAGTAATTAAAAACACTGGCTTATTCATGCCTGGAAAAATTTTATGCCTACTTTGTAGACATAATTCTCGTCAATTTTCTCATTTTCGTCACAATACCTCCAAGGTTGAACAGACCTGCCTGCTTGTAATGAGTGTGTACTTATATTTTTTTAAGTGTTGTGGTATTTGTGCTCCTGTGATGACAACGTGTTATTTATCCTTTATTATTTGATGTTTTTATCACAATTACTGTACATTAAAATATATAGCAATGCCAGCAAACTACTTTGCTGCCCAATCTACATCTACTAACCATCCAAAATTAACACCTCTTACAAAAAAAAAAAAAAAAAAAAAGATGTCCAATTAAATAAAAAAAGTTTTACCTCTGGATGCAATACTCTCGTAATTTTCCAAGAGGAATTGGTTAGAAAATGTTGTATAATGGAATTTCAGTGGTGAATGACAGCTATCATGCTCAGTGTTGATGAGGGCAAAGTAAGGTGAGATGGAGCAGTTGTGGAGTGTGAAACTGTGAGTACCCTGAGTAAACCCAATGGCTATGCTGATAAGGCTTTCCAAATGCTAACGTCCAGATTGACCTTATGGACCTACCGGAATTATCATTAACCATTGCTGAAAATGCAGCGTGCATTAATAAAATAAATTTACCTTTTTAAATAAGGTATGTATAAAATTTCAGGAATGCGAGTACTCACAGTGTAGTACTTGTCAACAGGTACACGCGCAAAGGACTCATTTTTCACGCTGTTGCGCGTTCGCATCGTTTCGCAGGCTAAACCGGCTTCATCCGGCGGCAAGTTGTAGGACTACACAGCTCTGTTATTTTTTCCACCTGCTATATCCCAGAACTCAAAATGCTGAGAATTAGCAACGTCAATCTATAACTAAATCCAGGGACTTTACCGGTAAAATTTCTATTTTCCCGCCACACCCTAGTCTGCCACCTGGCCACTAGGTATACTACCAACAGCGCCCTTCCACAATATTGCAGTGTCCTACAACTCGCCGTCTCATGAAGTAGACCTAGCCAGCGAAAATTTGCGATCACGCAACCTTGCGAAAAAATATCTCATTCGGCTGTGTGTGTGTGCCTGTTAAGTACTAGACTGCGAGCACTTGCATTCCTATCCTTGTATATATGTTTTGTACCTTAGAAACCTAGTTTAAACCTTCACTAAAATGTTTATGTTTTTAAATAAGTCATTTTACTTATTTACGCATTAATCTTACTAAACACTTAATGCTACTCAAAAGCAATTTAGAATTCAAAAGTTATAATATTTTAATAAAAATGTAGCAGTCATGTACTTGCATCATCGGAAACAAATATCATCAACAGCCTTTTATAAATGCTACCAAGTACCAAAAATGTAGACTGGTAGTACAAAAACGTTGTGTGCATGTATGCATATTGGTATGTTTCCATACAAAGAAGATATGCAGGCTTTTGCAGTCATGTTCTACTTCTGAATTTCAACCATATCAGTGCTCAAGTCATACGATATGTTTTTGCAAATATTGCAGTTGCCATTTTCGGGGTTACCAACCTGTTGCCGTAAAGAGAGCCACTGCTATGCATGCCGAGATATTGGAAGCATGATAGAAGGGGGGAAGAGGAGTGGAGAAGTTTTCTGGCTCATAAAATTAGGTCTTTAGAGTCAATGAAGGTGAAACGAGGTGGCTATGGAATACAGCCGGAATGCAAGGATTGCGGAGAACTGGAGGTCCCGAAAAACCAGCAGACCTGCCGTCAAAATTCCAGAAGTTACTCTGCAGGGATGCGAACCCGGTTAACCTGGGTGGGAGGAATGGGCCGTAATCTTTACACAACAGCAGACCCAGAGGTATTGGGCATTACTCCACTTCCAAGTTTCCCTGTGTGTGTATATACATATGTATGTATATATCAAGTAAAACATGGCCCATTCAAAATTTATAAATTTTAGATCAGTGTACGTAGTGCCTTTTCAAATGCAATCAAATATTAACCTAAAACTTTTGTTTAGATTAGACATGAAAATATTTTACACAAGTAAATAATGAATTAACCAACCATCAGCACATGTATTGTGGTCTGTGGTGAACCCAAGCAATTTGCAAATCTAGTATTTACAAGAGACCATGCAAACCACTGGTACAGTAATACAGACATCAGTAATCAGTTGTGAATCAAAAGATTGCATGTTTACAAATATGAATTTTGAAGCAGATGTTGAAAGAACCGTCAATATTTTATCATTAATTTAAAATACAGTTCCATTTCAGGCAACATAACGATACTGAAGCTGCAAAAACAGCTAATTCCATCTTATCGACAACGAATATAATACTAATGCACTGAATTTAGGAAGCCAATCATCTGGTGGAATCACAGACCTTAACACCTGTTTGAACCACAAATTTCAAAAAGCATAAATGTTGTACAAATTAATGTCGTGTACCAATTGTGGGGAGGTGGAGGGAATTGAAAAACTGCACCTGCTGAAAGAGAGAAACCACATGTAACATACCTACGCTGAATAAAATATTAATGGAAGCACTAGACCATAACCAAGTTAAAATGTTACGGTACCAGTAAAAATTAAGTTGCAAAATTAAGTACCACTTCAGCAAGAAGTCGAGTGCTCTCAACACCGTTTCAATAACGAAAAACCTCTCTAGTTGCTCTTTCGCACTATCAATCATCTTAATACTGTAACATTTTTGTATTTCGTAACACCTTTACAAAAAATATGCCACAATCATTATTGCAGGGGCACAATACCTAACAATTGCAAAGAAAGTTTTAGTCTTGGAATTTAACTTTTATGAGCTCTTATCACAGCTCAAAGAGACAAACGACCCGAAACCATTAACTACTGATGAATATTGTAGCTGTTGTCAGCTGACCGGTTGCCTCATTAACAGTACTTTTTTTCAAACTCAACAGTACCTTATAAATAATCACAACTGTAACAATGATAACGTCATGTCTAATGCAACAAGTCAAAAACACAAACAAGCACAAGAAAATAATGTTTGTTAAAAGTGATTACAAAATTTTCACTAGATAATTCCAAGAAAATAGATAAAAATTAAAAATTCCATCATAATACACTAACTGCGGAATACACATTACTCTGTACAAGAGTCATAAAATGTTACGTGCCATGACGTTATTTAATTTTTTGTTTTACATTTACAAAAACAATTGAAAGTTAAGGCACATTGTAGCAATGAGAAATATCACATATTAAAATACAAATGACTAACATCGCAGTAGTATTCAAGGGTTCGTGGGTTTGTAGGGACGTACAGTAAAAAAAAAAAACTCATTAATCTCACAAAACATTGTTTGCAGTTACGATACATTTAAATATGAACTGGCATACTATTTCCCAGGAACCACCCCCCCCCCCTTTCCACCTAACCGATGGTTTTTACAAAGTCCTGCTTTCCCCATATTCTTGTGTGTTATCCGGAGTAAATTAAAAATTTTTTTGAGAAATCATATGTTGCAACTGATTTCTCCGGGCAAATGATGTTGATATTAGCTATTATGACACTGGTTGCATTGTAGATAATACTTTAGGATTTGTGGCACAGTTATAGACACTTGGACTAAATATGTTCAGTTTGCCAAGGTATTGGTGAGCTAAGTGTACCTTTAAGCAATGGCGCAGGAACTAAAATGATGGCTATCACAAGAGTATGGGAAAGTCACATAGGGTTGTTCCTTTTCAGACTGAAGTTGTGGTGATCTTGGTGTTGACGAATAAGCTGGCAAAATATTGAACACAAGAGAGGCAGGCATGAATCAGACAACTTGTTCATGGGGGTTCACAGAATTTAAGATGGGATGGTCAAAAAGCATAACGGGGAATAAATGCACTCTTATTTGTAGGTTGGTGTATCGGGTTACTGGTTTGTTGTAGTGTGTATACGTTGTTAAAAAAAAAAATCATTTCCACCTTACCTCTCTTAGCCAAAGGCCATCCGAGATTTTTGATTATTAATCTTCTATTCGTTATAATCATTCTTGCTACTTCCACTGCCAAGGAATCTTATTGGGCTTGGGCATCTTCTTCTTCCTTCCCTTTTCTTTTTTCTTAACTCGACACGTTCCTGTTCTTCTTCTTCATATTTTTCTTTCTTATAGATTCTTCATCTTTTTGTTATCCTTTCTTCTTTTATCATTCTTCATATCCTTTTATCTTTTTTACCATCTTACTTATTCTCCTTTTCTTTTTTCTTCTGCTTCTCTTCATTCTCTTCCTTAACAACTTCTTCTTCTATCCTTCTTCTCCATATTCTTATTTCTTTCCATTATTTGTATATTTATATTCCTTCCTCCTATGTTCATATTTCTAGTCTTATTCTTCACTTCATCCTCCTCAACAGCTACTTCCTATAATACCCATTTTCGTCGGGACGCTTGATCTTTATCTAGAGTCTTCTTCTTCTTAATTCCCTCTTCCTATTCTTTGTTTCCTACCCTTCTTCTTCGTCTTCTTCATCTACTTCTTTCTTATAGTATCTTCATCTTCTTTAATTATCATGTTATATCTTCTTCTTATATACTTCTTTCAATCAGTTAATCTTTCGACCTTCTTTACTTCTTCTCCATTTAAATCTTTACTTTAAAGTTTAAAGTTTTCAAGTTTTCTTCTTCTTTCCCTTTTGTTTTCCCCTTATTCCACACCTTCATATTCTTCTTCTTCTTAATTTTATCTTTTTCTTTCTTATGGATTTTCATTGAGATTACTATCCTGATAATGTCTGAGTGATTCATTGAATCATTGCGAGAAAGAAAAGTCCCTTCTTTGCCATCTCCCAGCATTTTTATCACCTCTATTAGTTATATATCAGTATGATCTTATGAATTACTGACATACGTTGTTAAAGTAAGATTTTTACATTGTGTATGAAGAAATACATATCACTACTGCAAGAAGACCACAGTTTCGGAAAAGTGCAATAAAAAGATTGGCGCAGAAATATTTGTGGTGTGCAAGATTTTAATTTATGTTTGATTGACAGTGAAAACATTACATACAAAGCAATTTGCTTGGAAAGATATAAATTGGGAAGGAATCGCCCATGGCCTGTTTAAAGGAAATACCCCTGCATTTACCTGGAGTGATCTTGGGAAGCCATGGAAAATAGAAATGAAGAACCTTTGGTACAGATGCTGAAAAGTTACACATACTGTGTGGGTGGTTTGTGCTGTTTGGCCAACTCGTTCAAGTCTGGACGCGATGCTGCCGGGCAGTGTTGAATTTTCATCTCTTTCAGCCATGATGTGAGCTGCAACTTAGTCCATTTTGATATTGACAACACTCCTAGTGAAAAATATGGCATTTATTAATGAAAATAATAGTAGTTAACAGAGTGAAAATTACAATTTTTTTATCAAAAAAACTCTTATAGTCCCTCACAGAATTTTGTTTCCGGCAGACATGCAGTACGTTCATTAAACATGAAAAATATTGCATAACGGGAAACATTTAATGATGCACTTGTAAAGCGAAGTGTACAACTGAAAAAAAAGTCACCTACACATTTTGGTAGGGGGCATTGTCGATAACTATGACAGATGGTTCTTGTAGGCGAGTAAGCAGCTGCTCCTGCAGCCACTAGTCAAACATTTCCCCATTCATTGTCCCATGATAGTCACCCAAGCTACTACCTGGAGCAGAAAATGCCAGAATCCTTATCATATCCTTTCTCCGAGCCTGCGTCAAGGACAATGAACCTCTTCCCTGGTCAAGGATCCGAAGCTTGTAGGTGTAAGTGGTATTATCCTGCCATGTCTTGGATGGAAAACCTGTGAGTAAAAACAAAAAATAACATTACCTGTTGCACAGAATCTTATCACGTTGTTTATACTAAGGTTAGGTACACCAATGTGCGATGTGTAAATTTGTATGTTGTTTCAAAGTTTCGCTCATTTAAAATGTAGGGATTATAGTAAGCCTAACAATTGGAAATACTCCATTAGTTACCCATCTTCTTGCTACACAGATAGAAAAACTTTTTCGCAATTAGTGAGTAGAGGCTGTTGGTGGCTTCAGCGGCTTTCGCAGTGTAAGATGTAGCTACAACACAAGGCACTCCAACACTTCTTACAAGATGCATGTAGAGTACACATTGTATGTATAATATAAAAAAGTAACGTGTACATATTCATGAAGCTATACTTTTCTTTTAACACTGCGTTATGTTTGTAGAGAATGGTGGATGGTGTTGTATGGTAAAGTAAATCGTAGTGTACTTGTCACTGGAATGACCATGACTAGGGCTCCACTTTTACGGTTCCTTAATTACGCTCAACAAATTTTTTATTTCGTCAAATTTTATAGCAAAAAAAAAANAGGGCTCCACTTTTACGGTTCCTTAATTACGCTCAACAAATTTTTTATTTCGTCAAATTTTATAGCAAAAAAAAAATGCATGCGTTATTATTAGAACATGAATCTGTTGTTTTTGTAACTATTTCATCCAAACTAAGTTGAANAAAAAAAAAATGCATGCGTTATTATTAGAACATGAATCTGTTGTTTTTGTAACTATTTCATCCAAACTAAGTTGAATTTGTTATTCACTCATTTTAATCAGTATGTTTAATCAATACATTTAAGTGGAAAACATTAAAACATATTTAACAATAAGAATGAAAGGCAAACCATACGAGAGCAAACTTGTTGTGTAACACACATTACCACGTCATTTTTGTGCCATCAATCTAGTAGTTTCTTGAGACATTTAAAACTGCCCAAGAATATTCACGAGCATTTGAGTTTTACACGATTTTTACATCACACACGTACAAATTTTTTTCATTTATAGATAATGATTTAATTAAATCCCCTTCGGTTCAATATTACTCCAACACAAATCCACCACAACCTAACTATAAAATACTATGTAGTAAATATGTTATTATTGATAAAATAAAAAAAACTCTTTGCATAGTTGAAATGTTTCTACGAAGAAGTGGCAGTAACCTAACTGTTTTTGTTTTCTTGGCAATATTAAAATTACACCCATTTGCTTAAATTGCAGTTGTCTTTATTTGTTATGTCTTCCACTACCACTAACTCACTGTGCGTGTGGCACTGCAGTATTTAAGCACGTGTTTTTTCGTACCCACTCAGTGTTTACATCGCAGTATTTTCACTTTGGTCAGTTTATAAAACGCAAATATCCTTCACTTTCAAACTCCCGGACACGATATAAAACAGCAACTATTTTTGCCATTATTAACTTGTTTCGCAACGTAAGCAGCCGACTATGATCACCACCCTCGTTCAATAGTTACAAATGCCGTATTTTCTAGTTGTCAAGAACCTATCCACAAAGTTCAGAAGATTAGTAAAGTCGGCAGTGTTTACACAAATACCACGCAAATGTTTAGTGCGTAATTACATTTTAAAAAAATTAATCTGTGTTACGTATACGTAGTATTTACTTTCGTCATATCAGCAGCATTTTCGGTTAGAGAAGTTCGTTTATAAATGAAATATACTTTAGGCGTAATTCTGCCCATGAACGAGCACCATAGCGATTCGGGTTGATGTATATTGAATCGTACGTGCAACGATAATCTTTCGATTTTGCTACCAATCTATTAGTGAACCGTTCTCGTGACGCAAACACATTATACAATAAAAACAGGATTTGTATCGGTGGCATCACTAAAAAAAACTATTTACCATTGCTTTATGCAGATGCTACTGTATTTTCTATTTTTCCAATTCTGTATTTCCTACAGATGGTACGCCACCAATGCTTTCTTATCCCAGTAACAATCACATTCTACTTTTATCGGAAAAACAAACCATCATAATATCACCTACACCTAAATACTCTATACCAGAAACCTAACACAGTANCTACTTTTATCGGAAAAACAAACCATCATAATATCACCTACACCTAAATACTCTATACCAGAAACCTAACACAGTATCATCACACACACCTATAAACAATGCATATTTTCCCTTCGAGACCAGAAATATATCGTGTGTATAAATCTGAAATATTCTATTAGGAACAGCCAGCAATGAGTCACTCATCAAAATCGCTGGATGTATAAGGAAGGAAATTTATGGACGTCTTAAATAAATACTTTACGACAGATTTATGGATTTTCCGAAATTCAATCCCTAATGCCCGGTTGCACCAATGAGGTTCAGCTGTGATCTACGCTCAAATACCTGCTTGATCCTGGTTCAGCAGATTTTGGATATTGCACCATTGTGTTCGGCGTGCCGAACCAAGATCAATTTGAGCCTTGNCTACTTTTATCGGAAAAACAAACCATCATAATATCACCTACACCTAAATACTCTATACCAGAAACCTAACACAGTCTCACCACACACACCTATAAACAATGCATATTTTCCCTTCGAGACCAGAAATATATCGTGTTTATAAATCTGAAATATTCTATTAGGAACAGCCAGCAATGAGTCACTCATCAATACACAGCCTAAATCGCTGGATGATAAGGAAGGAAATTTATGGACGTCTTAAATAAATACTTTACGACAGATTTATGGATTTTCCGAAATTCAATCCCTAATGCCCGGTTGCACCAATGAGGTTCAGCTGTGATCTAGGCTCAAATACCTGTTTGATCCTGGTTCAGCAGATTTTGGATATTGCACCATTGTGTTCGGCGTGCCGAACCAAGATCAATTTGAGCCTTGCCTTGAACCGTGCATTTTGGCGGTTCAGGAGGATGATCTCGGATCAAGTAAATACGAGTGCTTTATTTTAAAATGTCAAAGTTATATTTTGTATCTAAGCTCTGTTTGTCACATGCAAATATATTTTAAGCGTTTATAAAGTGAACAGAGAAGAATAAAAGTCTGTTGAATATAGCTTATGTGAAGACAAAAGCACCGTTAGATATATTTATTTACTATAAATAAACTTATTAACATTTAAATTGTTTAAAAATGGATTTGGTTGTTTTTTTACTAATGTAAAATGTAAATTGAGACATTTTTCAATGGCTTAAGATACAATACATTTATTTAATTAAAGATGGTATTATTTTTTTGTAAACAGATAACGAAATTCATCCTTATCCCTCCGAGCAAACAAAACGGAAAACTGGAAAAGCCATTCAGAATATCAGAAACTGTCCTAATTTTCCGCATGAGCTAAATATCACGTCGAATTTATGTTCACGAAAGAGCAGCCGTAGACGACAAATGTAGTTTGAAAATACTCAAACAGATAGCGCTTAGTACAATATTTTTGTTGTGGTGGGGGGCAATTCAAAACAACATTATACACACTTGAATATTATTCAGGAAAATTCGTACAACCATTATTTTACTTACAACAGATAAAACATCGCACCTCTAGTTATATGTGCACTACCTTCCTCAATAATATTGGTATTATAAATAACGAAAAAAAGTGTGTACAAAGCAACTGAAACAGAAATTTTGCAGTGCATTCAACTTAATTACCTGTATAGTAAAACATTCTAGGTTTTAAGAGATAATGTCCACAAAAACCTATTAATTGTCTCTGAACTTCAAAATAAATAGTTAAATCATGACGTCACGAAATGAGAGTCAATCACAAACAGTATTTCATCTCTGTGCAGTTTCAGTAAATCAGGAATAAATTAAACGTAATCAAAATTAGTAAATACAGGCTAATTAAAAAGCTTAATGCTAACAAAAATTAACACAAAGCCAGATTACAAAATGCTAGAGAAGTTGGAGGTGACTAAACAGACGTGCCAAAACATTACGTTTAAATTATACTACAATTATAAAAAGCACTACAACATAAGTTAAGTCTATATTAGAATTATCTTTAATAAAGTATAAAACTCTAAAACACTAAAAGCAATATGGCAGAGAGCCAAGATCGTAAGATCACAGACAAAGCACGCGCAAAGGCACAATGGCGTCGCTGAGATCGAAAGTCTTCACCAAGCGGCTTCACGAAGGACTTAAAATTAACACGTAGTTATATTTCGTAGATGTTCGGCATACATACACAATACAGTTTGTAAAAACAAAATAATTACTTTTAGTAAAACAAAGTACAAAAACTTTATGTTTGAAATTAAATAAATAATTTATTTCAAAAGATCTATTTTCTTTCTTACGGCACCAGCATTAAAATGTACACAATGAAGCTACCAGTCAGGTAATACAATGCTTTGGCAATGACGGTAAAAGTTGTTTCACCGCTACGGAGTCGGTGGTTCTGATTTTCGCAGACCTGTCAGAATCTCGCCAGCTTATATGAGAGAGAGAGAGAGAGAGAGAGAGAGAGNGGTGGTTCTGATTTTCGCAGACCTGTCAGAATCTCGCCAGCTTATATGAGAGAGAGAGAGAGAGAGAGAGAGAGAGTAGCACCAGTAGTGAGGTCGGGGTACGCACGCCGTGTAGTTGCACATNGAGAGAGAGAGAGAGAGAGAGAGAGAGAGTAGCACCAGTAGTGAGGTCGGGGTACGCACGCCGTGTAGTTGCACATGTACGTACGTAATAAATTACGCCGGCGAGGAGCGGAAAGACAGGCGGCAGGGCAATGTCAGGCCCGAGCGACATGCCTCTCCGATGCCCATCCCTTCTGGCCGCTCCCTATCGTGCGTGCATTTCAAAGTGGCTCCAGGTTAAAGTGAAGTGCAAGCATGCTTGTTTACGTGCTGTCGCTCGGCAGGGGCGTAGCCGTGGAAGGGGGGAATATGGGGTAAACAAAATTTCTAAGGCCTCTACCTACGGCCATGTCCAGTGGGGGGAGGAGGTGTGCAAAAGCGACACAGCAGGAAGAGACTATAATGATATCTCTACCGAAACAGCTGCTCATTTATGTGCATTTGGAACTGTTTGCATGCAAATTGAAGATACCTCATTTTCGCTGAGTGTTCATGCGAGATGCTTTGCCCCCTATACCCAAACATAACGAATGTGCGGTAATCAACCTTGACACGACAGCTGGAACCGGTATTCACAAGGTAACTTATGTCAAACATGAAAAACGTGCAGACTACTATGACTGTTTCAGTAATTTGCATCCTCCACTCGAGCTGCGACTGTACTTGAAAAATTTCAAACTGGCTTACAACTACGAGATGGAGCAGATGCCAAACACGTAGAATTGCGGACACTTGTGTCTTCGATTCCTTGATCTTTTGTATAAGTAATTGAATTAAATTATTATAAATGGACTGGAAACCATCAGTCATGTCGATAATGTTTTACCTTGACGGGTCGTAGCTCCGAGCTATGTGCTGTACACTTTCCTCCACTCGACCTGGAGAGGGAATGGTGCATAGGTTTAGTCTATTTTCAAACCTACATGTGATACGAACTTCGATGAAAAAACTTCAAGATGTATTTCGTGAAAAGTGGTAATGTATCCCGCGAGGTAAAATTGCAAGTTGGCGCTTACGAATTAGACGACATTGCAAGGTACAGCGAATATTTGCGGTCTCCCGACACAGAATTCTAACTACAGGGAAATTCCAACACTCTGAAGAGAGTCATCAGATGCAGCGAAGATATCGAATTTACGAAACCTGATTCCATCAGAATGATGCTGGGATTCGAGCCACACTTATACGAAGCAGGAAAAATCCACGAATCGTCGCCACCTGTAAATAAATTACCTGTTAATGTGATACGAATAAACTGCAATTTGGCAAGCGACACGTTCCTCAACAGTAGGCCACGTAATACGGGGCACGAGTTTTCGCCGATGATCCCTCCAGGTTGTAAACTGGCCATGGCACCGCAAAGCATCATTTACGGTCTTGTTGTCGCGAAAAGAGCACACGAGGCGGTAGTGAAGATCGCCGACTAGCGTGGCGAGTTGGTGATATTTCGAAATGAAAAAATCACACTATGCTTGCATTTGAGAAGATGGGAATAAGATTTATGGTGACCAGGAGCAATAAAACAAAGCAGAACATGAAACTGGAAATCAATACTTTGCAGGTCATCGAGGTGTTTACAAATGCCAACGAGATTTTCCTTTCATTCTTGGCTTCGAGATCTATCACCATGGAAGATTACATAAACATCGACAACCAAGCCATTTTTGAAGACAGTGTCACGAAAAGTAGAATTTCACACACACCAACCATGCCTGATCGGATCATACATATTACCATCGGAAGTTCGGATAGCTGTCCAACACCAAGATATCTGCACTCTTCCTTGTCAATCATTCCTGCGTTTCAGGGGNCATCGGAAGTTCGGATAGCTGTCCAACACCAAGATATCTGCACTCTTCCTTGTCAATCATTCCTGCGTTTCAGGGAGACACTGAGGAAAGAAAATGGATCCAACCTGGCATCGACGAAAATAACGAGCAATCTCCACCTCATCGATCGCATTATGTATTTGCTCAACGGTGTCGAGGTAGACCAGACGAGAAATGTTGGAAGAATGACCACAATCAAAAATTACTTCTCGCTCATGCCGGACGAGCTGCCGTCAGTCAATATGGCAGGATGGGGGANAGAATGACCACAATCAAAAATTACTTCTCGCTCATGCCGGACGAGCTGCCGTCAGTCAATATGGCAGGATGGGGGAAAGAAGATGACTACAGAGTTCCTATATACCCCAGAGGAAAATTTGAGGTCTGCATTCCTCCAGCGATGTTGCTGGGATTCACCGAAGACTACAAACGAATTATCATCAATTCCAAACAGGAACTGGTACTGCTCCTAGCCAATACACACGCAGATGCCATCGTGGGTACGGGAGAAAATTTGGAAACAGTGGAACTGAAGCTACAGTCTATCGAAAGGAACCTGCTTCATGTTTAGCTTAGTACTACCGAATGCATAATTATGCTGAAGAAAGTGGAAGATGGCNTGCTTCATGTTTAGCTTAGTACTACCGAATGCATAATTATGCTGAAGAAAGTGGAAGATGGCAAAAACATCGATGTGGCTTTCGGGTTGTGGAGTATCGAGACCTACCCTGGATTGCCTGCAAGCCAGAACAACTGTATGGTGAAGTCCAGCTTTGCCACCAAGAAACCGAGGATATCATCGTTGGACTACAGACCGGAAGACAGCACAATGTGAGAGTGAGCCATTTGCAGTTCGACACATGTCAAATAGAAAATGTGAAAACGTATATTTTAATAGTGAAAGCTATCCGTACGTGGAAATGAACATGAACTTTGAAAATAGACAGTGCCTGCTGGCATATCAAATGTACAATCAATTTCAAAAAGCGTATTATGGGCTCACCCAATCCCCGATTCTGAGCCCAGATACCTTCAAGAGTTTGGCCCTGCTTGTGGTGTTCGACGTGAGTAAACAGGACGAGCGCATCAGTTCGAATGTGATTGACAGCAGGATCGAATTCACTACACATTGAAATATACCCCATCACACGTACACTTTCTTCCTAATCAAGATACTTTCGTGAATGCCGCTAAGAGTATAAATAAGATGGCCCGTAAGTGATATATGTTTACCCAGCCACCTCTCTACTAGTTTCTCCTCTCCCATTAATAAAGAGCATGGTACCCACCTATCTTTCTCCTGTAGCATTTTCTCATAATGCATGTAATAATTTTTAATTCTTTCCTGTCGAAAGGTTTTTTACGGTGTCTGTGCCGGTTTTTCCCTTTCTCTTCTAGATGTAGTTCGTTAACTATAAGTACATTAGGGAGGTGTTTCATGGCCTAACTCGGCCATGGGAAACCCAATCCCTCTTTGCCGCGATGCACGTCTCCTTGCATGTTTTTCCTTTCCTTGTAAGCGTAAGGGGCTAGCCCTGAGACGCAATAATCCCGTTCCTACCGCGGACTAATATATAACACTTAGTTTTAGAGTAGGTTAAAAAAAATATATATATATGTTTAGTCGGCTTCGAGCATAGNGGCTAACCCTGAGACGCAATAATCCCGTTCCTACCGCGGACTAATATATAACACTTAGTTTTAGAGTAGGTTAAAAAAAAAAAATATATATATGTTTAGTCGGCTTCGAGCATAGACAACAGCAGGATGTACTGTAATCTGCAAGGCTTCCAGAGCCAGAGCAGCTATGTGCTCAAGGAGATCGCAGTGTCCTACAACGACGATAGCGAAACGCGCATGCGCTCCTTCCGACCCCCTTATTTGTGGAAATTGTTGGACGAGAAAATCAAAAAGACGAACGACTTGGTGACCAAGTACCGCCATGGATTGGAGTGGGACGACGGCTAGATTCTGTACCACCAAGTGGGAAACATTCTGCGCGACTTGCTGATGCAGTATCCACAAGGACCAGTTTACGTGGTGAGGTCCGAGCAGAAAAAATGGGTGAGCAACTTGTACAAAAACCAAGTTGAAATCATAGACATGCAGTTCGAGTACAGCTGTTCTTCGCTGCACAAGCTGGCGAAACTTTATGGCGACCAGCAGCGGCATATTTGCGACAAGTCAGAACCTGACTGAACGTGCGCATGGAGGAATGCACAGGTGCTCCGCAAATGGTGTGCCTCCTCCTTGGACTTTTAATCTGCTGCGTACGTATATAATCCATTCACGGTATCTTCGATACTTTTGAAAAGAACCTTTGAAAAATCACCCTAGGAGTTACATGTTCAATTGGTTATAAAAAAATTGTATATGGAAAAAGGTTTTGTCTTGCTTTTAGCACTGAAGCACTATATAAATTGGTTGTTTTAAGTTTTAAGTATATTTTTTCAATAAATTATAATAATTTGTTAAAAGTCCGTACGAATTAACAACGGATTTTGAAGGGACATGTTGGTTATAACTGAAAATAAATAGTTCGTTGGGTAAATATTAATATGTATAAATTTAATGCCGTAATTGTAAAGTTAATATTGCTAAACTATATATTTACATTTTTACGTAGCACACATGGGTAAAGATTTCACTTTTATTAATAGAAATTAAATAAATTTCAGTGTCTGTCCAGCGGACTCATACACTCCATCTTGTCCGTTTGGGCACGTTTTTTTCAGAAGTATAACCACGCCATATTGGATATTGGAGACGCTGAATTGTGGTTATAAAACTAACGTAACACATTCTTTCTACTTATAAGATAATTCTAGGTTAAGATGTAATTTTAGTATTAGCGTTGTTATTTCTGCAGTTTATCAAATAAACGTGCAAAATATAGAAAGGCATTTGAATATTTCCGTTACGTTATTCCCTTCGCAAAGAATGCAAAGGAATCGAATTTTGGTCGCCGCCAACTGATAATCGATTATTTTCGAAAGCTTTTTGTGGAGACCAAGAGATGGCAGCACATTAGCGTTGGTTCTTCAGTGCCAAATGTTAGCCGTGACTCGTCTTTCCGCCGCATAGTGTTGTTTTTATGTTGCAGTGAAGAAGCGCGACAGTTCTTGATGGAACAGAGATGTACCTACACCGCAGGTTTCAAAATGAAAGTGATTTTGTTCGCTGAAGAGTTTGGAAATCGAGCCGCGGGCCGTTAATTCGTAGTAAATGAAACGTTAGTGCGGGGCTGGAGGAATTTTTCTCATTTATAAGTCGCACCCCAAGTTTTCAATAAAATTTTTTTAATAAAATGTGCGACTTATATGTGATAAAATACGGTACCATTTATCACAGTGAAATCTTTAACCTGAGTGCTACTTCCAAAAGTTTATTATGTAAAATTTAACTTTTTCCTTACACCAAATATGTAAATAAATCTTAATACAATAAGTAAACTTTAATTAAATTATATAATTAACAGTTCCGATATATACTTCAATCTACCTTTTTGTATGTATTACAATATTTTGCTAAATTGATTAGCATTTTTTAGACATTTGGAGAATTTTATTAAAGTATATGACAGTTAAGATTACATGGCATTGTTTCTCTTCAAAAATAAATTTTGGTAGTTCCCACATGGACACTGTTAGCAAAATATTTGACAGTTCCCACATGGCTCTGTTTTTGTTAAACGTTTGACAGGTGTCACATGGCAATGTTTTGTTTACATACTGCGGAAGGATACATAATCGGCTCCCTGAAAGTATATCTTTAGCAGGGCTTCAGAAAATCTTGAAGTTACCATGAATACATTATAGAAAAGAAGTCACCACAACATAGGTTCCAAAAAACAATTTAAAAAATTATAAGAAACTGAATTTTTTTGTGTTATGGTGTTTATTTATTTATCTGTAAAATAAATTCTGTGTGAAAAACCATTTAAATGTTGTTTACCCTAACTCATTAGACTATAGTATTTACTTAAAGAAACCTTAAATAATAAAATTGTCTTACTTCTTATGCTACATAACCTATTTACGTATTGGGGTATACCTGATGTAGGGCGAAACCTGAAGGGGTTCATACTGATGGACCTGGGAATGTATACATGCCTTTTGTTTGAAACAGGGAGTAAGATGTTTGTGGGTGAGGTGGTGAGGGGTGGGAATGTGTAAGGCGGGAGGGGGGCAGAGAGATGTTGGTGGGAGTTGTGGAGGAAAGAAAAGAAGGTTTGTATGAAGGGGGCAAGGGGGATGCGAAGATGACGGGTGTGAATAAAGGAGAGTGCACATTGTTGGGATCTCCAGTCTTTCGAAGAAAGAGTAGAGGTGTGGATCGTCGTCTGTTCTAATTTGTATATTCGGCGACATATTTTACATCTGTGGTGTCTTTGGACATTCCAGATCTAATAAGATCAACGGCCATGCAATGGACTTCCTCGTGTGTGGTACCAGCAGTGCCAACCACTTCTTCGGGTGGGTTTCCTACCATAGCACCATTGCCGACTGCTATGGGCATGATACTAATGCCACCATCGACTTCTTCGGGAGTGATACCAGCAGTGCCATCGACTTCTTCCTCTTCAGTCATATCATGTGCATCTATGGCTACGGTCCCTGTGTGTCTACCGGAATTTCAAGGGTCTTCGGGAATGTTTGACACAGGGACTTCATAAGTGTCATCTAGTACTTCAACTGACGAAACTACATCGCCCACTGGACGATCTACATCTGTTCCAGAAACAACTATATGGCTAACCACCTATGTTGAACCATTCCGACAGTATAAGTGCACGATGGCAATGCACGATGGCATGATAAGCATGGTTGTACAAAGAGCCCCATCCAAATAAAGTATGCGTGTTCGAAGTGTGGGGTGTCGATTTCACAGATGGATGGTCTAAGGGTGCATATGAATATGTGAAAGGAGCTTCCCCCATGAAACATAGAGTATAAACCTTCACAGTTATCTATGTATAATGACCTTCTCGACTTCATCAAACACAAACATGCCATAATAAGTCCCACAACTATGACAACCAATGTTTCAAGTAGCCAATGTTGTCTGGATTTGTTAAGTCATCGCATCCGCAACATCTGGACAAGAGGTGTACTGGGGCGGAAGAAAAGTTTATTTTAGAGGACAGGATTTTCCGATTCCCCTACAGAATATAAGTGTCTTTGAGAACAACAACCCTGGCGTGTCTGTAAATGTGTACGCGCTGAATGCCATGGGAAAAATGTTGCCAACATGTGTGACAAAGAATGAGAAACCTGAACATATCGATCTTCTGATGGTGAAGGACGAAACTAATAATATCTCACATTATTGTTACATAATAAACTTTTCAAAACTGGTTAACTTGCAGATTACCTCGCATGGGTACAAAGGTCGTGTTTGCAAACAGTGTTTTAAGCACTAACGGAAATCAGGACTCACTGGGGAACAGTGTCTTTCAATACACGAAACAAAGTGTACATGTTGAATTTCCCATAAGTATGTGTGTTTCCTCATGTTGTACATTATCGAATAAAATTCGTTTAAAGAAAGTGTGTTGTGTTTTATTTATTTTAAAACCCCCGCTTTATATATAATTATTTTTAATTAAAATAATGACAATTTACATGACCTCGTCTCCATTTGGTACAGGTTGATAGGACTCTTGCTGACAGTAAATTATCNAGTCAGGGGTAGGGTAGTGTAACGTTACATGTTCTTCGATTTATTAAAAAAATTTATTATTAGCGATTTTTATAATAATTGTCATGTGTGGGGTAGGAACGGTGGTGAAGTGAGGGTGGTGGAATGAAGTGTGATGTTAACGTTATATGATCTTCGATTTTTAAAATCAATTTTTCAGTTTATTTTGCAAATATCGTGGAAATTTTGATTGCATTAATTGGGTTGAGGGGGTTGGGGGTTTGTTAGGGTGGTGGGGTGAGTGTGAGGTTGATTTTATATGTTCTTCGATTATTTTTAAAATTCTTCCCGCGTGTGGAATATTATATCTTTAAATTCGTAGATAAATATACACACTGGCGATCGGCACTCTAGCATGGGTCGTGGTAGTTGAGTGAGTGGATGGTTTTACGCAAACGGACATTTTTTTTCTAGGATAATCAATAAAACTCCAAAGTGACAAGCCGATATATTTAAGAAATTTGATAAAATTCGTTTTTTAATAAAATAGTTTTTTTTGTTAAAATCGTTTCTATGGTTAAAGGTCGCTGGAATTGCCGGCCGTGGGTTTTATGAGTGCCGAGGGGGGAGATGAACAGGGCCACCGGCTGCACTTGCGACGTCATCCAAGACAGCGGACAACTCCTACCTCCTATTCCTGAAATCATACTACTTTCCTGTATTAATAACTGCTCTTCCTCCTCCAGTTAGACATTTCTCTGTTGAAAGAAAGTAAAGGTACAACTGATACGCGACTATACCGTTCTCGGGAACTGCATAACTCGACAATTGTGAAAAATCCTAGTGATGTTACTTTATTTCTACGTTTGGATGTACATGATGTCAGTTCTGTATTCAACAAGTTGCAAGTGCAGTTGAACATTTCATTTTAGCTCTTTACAGTGCGTTAAAATTAGCGGTTTGGCTGCTATTTGTTACAAACTTGCTCAAACTAACCCTAAGGCGGTCATTTTCCAATATGGACGTTCGAGAATTTTGATATGTTTTTCAGAGAGCCTTCACGAGCATATGTTACACATTTCAAAATTGTATAAAATTGTATTAAATATCCTAATTTCAAGTTGACTTAAATTCAAAACTACGATGCGGGGAATTCTGGGTTTGTATCCAAGGGTTTTTACTGTGATTCGTTCGCAGTGATTTCACTATGATTTAGTAGCCATTAAAGAAAATACAGGAACAGTGCCTCCTCAGAATAAATATTTCAACGGTAACGGTTTACACTTTCCGTAGCCACGACAGGTTTTTTTATTCTTAGGAAACAGTACTACGATATCACATCAATTTTAAAATGACGGTAAAAAAATTTTTTTGAGGTAGAAGAATGAATAATTATTAACACGTAATTTTTATGTTTAAAAGGCTTAATATTATTTTTCTTCGCGTGATTTTTTTTGTGGCAAGAGATATTTGTTTTGGAACAGATTTCTTAATATTTATTTTGTTTTGCAACAGTATTTTTATTTAGCCGCATATTTATATATCTTTCTGTCTTACAGTGTGTACGTCCACTTAAAAGGCCATATGACTATTTGCATTTGTTTATCGTTGGGGCGGCTTAAAGTGGCAATACAAATAATTTTCAATTGTAACCCTCGTAATCGGCCAGTTTTAAAAAAAACGTTGTTAAGTTAAGGTTTCGAGAAGAAAGACACACATCATGTGACGCGACTTTAGGCAGCCAGCCCGTGTAGACTGTGTACTAGATATTTAAAATTATGTTTTCATAGGGAAGTCCGAGTTCGCACAGCTGAAATTGCAGGCCGTCTAACAGAGATGAAGACGTGAGGTATTTCAAGTAAGAATTAGGCCTGGATCGCCTCCCTCCACGTTGCTTCAGAGAGGTTAACTAGAACTCGAGTGACGTCCGCTAAGGTGCAATTGAAATGTATGCTAGCACCGTAAGCATATAGGGAAGACGTCACCCAGGGCTACTGCGCATCCGGAAGGATGCCCCGTCGTCGTAATTGATCATCGGGAACTTCAAGACCTTCAAATTCTACGTTTTAACCACTAATTTCAGCTTAGAAATCTCAAATAAAGTTATTCTCGTAACACCGTTAATACAACCTTCTTGAACATTCTTCACGCCGACATGTTGTCTTCCTTACGTACGGGCTTTTTCCGACATTTACTACGGAAAATTATTCAAAGTAATCACTTTTGGAAGAATTATTAAAGGTTTTTGGTTGTGATTTTTGAACATTTCAACTATTTNAAATTATTCAAAGTAATCACTTTTGGAAGAATTATTAAAGGTTTTTGGTTGTGATTTTTGAACATTTCAACTATTTCAATTCTTAACCATTATGAGGGCATTAGTTGTTCGAAGGCTGCTACCCAAGCAGAATTTTTCAATAATGTTATCAATGTTTTCGAAGCCACAAATAATTAGCTGAATTTGTAATGCCATCTGGATGACGTAGTTTTNATGCCCCGTCGTCGTAATTGATCATCGGGAACTTCAAGACCTTCAAATTCTACGTTTTAACCACTAATTTCAGCTAAGAAATCTCAAATAAAGTTTTTCTCGTAACACCGTTAATACAACCTTCTTGAACATTCTTCACGCCGACATGTTGTCTTCCTTACGTACACGACTTTTTCCGACATTTACTACGGCAAATTATTCAAAGTAATCACTTTTGGAAGAATTATTAAAGGTTTTTGGTTGTGATTTTTGAACATTTCAACTATTTCAATTCTTAACCATTATGAGGGCATTAGTTGTTCGAAGGCTGCTACCCAAGCAGAATTTTTCAATAATGTTATCAATGTTTTCGAAGCCACAAATAATTAGCTGAATTTGTAATGCCATCTGGATGACGTAGTTTATTTTTCTGGTAGAAGTCAAGTTATTATGAGCATCATTAAACTTCCAGATATTTTTTAACACAGTCGCCCATTGTTGTCATTCAGTAGTCGTAGCAAGTATTCTCCTAGTGCTCCGAGTTCCGTATGTGTTTGTCCTGACCACAAATATTTTGCTACCAAACCGCAGTGATACTGTGTGTACAAATGGTACACGTTACTTCAGATTGGCAAGATCATGTGTGTGTGTATTCCTATATGCAGTCTGGACGGGGCCGGGCAATGTAACTCGTCAGACTGCCTTCATACGTCACTAAAATGAATTTAACTTCCAGTCTCCACACTTTTTTTTTGTTTTACCAAGGAGTTAAAGGGGCAATAATTCTGGTTTTCAATTAGTAAACTAATCTTGTACTCAGTATAGACGATCGTGTCTGCGCAGCTAGGGTTGACACTCTACCCAGAAAAACCATAACACGTCCTACAGCCGTCACAACGTCACTCTCATGTACACAGAGGTATACAGATCCCCTNTACCCAGAAAAACCATAACACGTCCTACAGCCGTCACAACGTCACTCTCATGTACACAGAGGTATACAGATCCCCTTTCTCTCTCACAAACACAGTCTACCATCGAGTTGCGTTACATCGTTATTGTGCCACACCTCACGCATTGTGTAGGTCAGGGGTTCTCAAACTGCAGCCCGCGGGCCCATTCTATGTGGCCCGCGCTGTTTCCGCCGGCTTCAGTAGATACAAGTTACCAAATTCTTATTTTTAGGGTGTCTGTTACAAAAATAAAAAAGCAATACATNTTCAGTAGATACAAGTTACCAAATTCTTATTTTTAGGGTGTCTGTTACAAAAATAAAAAAGCAATACATAATACGTATTTATTAAAAGTTAAAGTCACTGATGGAACTAAAGGTAATTTTTCATTATTTTATAATAATCCGGTTCCCTTTTATAGCATGCAATTCTCACAAAATCATCGAGGTGTTTACCAGTCAGGGGACTTCTGTACATATTTTTGATGTACTTCATTTTGGAATAAGACTCTTCGCAAAGATATGTGGGAGGGAATGTTTTAAAAATTAATAATGCACATCTTCGAACTGTTTTATATGTATCGGGCAATCATCTCCAAAATTCGACATATCCTTTTCCTTCCCATTTTTCGTTAAAAATTGCTCGCAAGTTAGAGTCATATTTTAACTCAATTATCTCATTGAATAGAATAGAGTACTCAAAACCCAATTTACTTAAGTCCTCAGTGGTATTATTGTTTTTAATGCCACGGATTTTCTGCAAGTCCAAATATATGTTCAAGTGATCTTAAGTCAGAAAATCTGCTAAGAAACTCATTTATTTATTAATTTAAATATTCAGTCATTACTGAGCGACATGCTGCTGATATTGTGNGCTAAGAAACTCATTTATTTATTAATTTAAATATTCAGTCATTACTGAGCGACATGCTGCTGATATTGTGGAGTCTTCTTTTACTTTCAGTATGGTTGGAAAGTTTTTTAGGTCACATTTTTCTATTTANATGCTGCTGATATTGTGGAGTCTTCTTTTACTTTCAGTATGGTTGGAAAGTTTTTTAGGTCACATTTTTCTATTTCATCTGCTTACGGTTTGATTTTATTCTCAAATGCCAGAATTTTATTTGTCATTTGAGTTATCAGTTTGTTTTCCCCTTGTAGTTGCGTGTTAAGATCATTAAACTTTTCAGTCATGTCACATAAAAATACCAATAATATCCACCATTCCTCATTAATTTCGTCATAACTTTTTTTTATTTTGTCGTTGGAATAGCAAAATTTCGAGTCGTAATTCAAAAACTCGTTGTAGCACTTTTCCGCGACCTAACCAACGTACAGAGGTATGAAGAAGAATTTCACTGTACTCTGCACGCGCTCTGATGTAATTAACAATCGTTATTATAGTTTTCATAACGGAATCAAGTCTCTCATTAGAAATACGAACAGCCAAATTTTCTTGATGAAGTATGAAATGAAATGATTATATTTATTTTCCGATTTCTTTTCTAAGTAGTGCAACCTAACCATTTTCTACCCCTGTCATCGAGGGAGGCCAAACACATAGATATCAAGTTTTCGAAAGAAATATTATTCCTTTCAAAAAAAAATTGATGACTTCCAAAAAATCTTTTCCACGAATGTGTCCTTTCATGGGAATCATAGTTACGAAATATTCATAAATTTCAAAAATGTTCATGCCATGCCGTACGAATATAGCACATTTAGCAGTTGATGATATGCCGGTACTGGCATCACATGCCAAACTAAATATTTGACATTTTTTTTATATTAACAATTATTTGTGCAAATAGGTGTTTTGAAATATTTTCGATTCGCCGTACACAAGTAGAATCAGATAACTGCTATTTGTTTTATTTCAGATAAAACGTTATCTTTATTTGAGTATTTTTCAAATAGGGACTCTGAAGCAATAACCATACATTCTTTAAAAATTTCAGCATCAGTAAACGGTTTCATTCAGTAAACAGTTTCATTTTTTTTTTTGCAATCAAGTAGCAGATCTTATAAGACGCTTTAGTAATATCTTTATCCTGTGAAATCGCAACAGACGTTATACTTTGCTGTTGATGTAAAGATTACTTAAATTTTTTCAACATTTCGGCCCTTAGAGTGGATCCCACACAAAAGTTTTCATTAAATTTCGAATGCTTTGTTTGAAAATGGTGCATCGCATTGTACGTTTTCATAATAACACTTTCTCTGCATATTAAACAAAGCAAGATTCCTTGTTTACCTTCTGTGACAAATATTCATCTAACCCAATTTTCGAAACGCTAGATTTTCATCTGCCAATCTTCTTTTTTCGTTTAGAAGATACTCCTTCCATAATTCAACAGCATCAATAACACGTCGATACGTGTTTCAAACTGACTGAGAGATGATATCTGTTGCGAGGTGTAACGTCGAACGTAGCGAGCAAACGACTGACCGATGCCCGTGCACCGCGTCCACCCCCCACCCACTACCATCCACCCGCCATCACCGTATCGAACGAAAAAGAATAAACAAACGACTTGCAAGACGATACACGACACTCTGAATTTTAAATGTCATCGAATTACCTACCTACTTTTAGTTCACAAATATTATTATGTCAAGTGTCGTAAGCGTGGCCCGCGGCGGTCTCAGTTTTTCTTAATATGGCCCCCTAAAAAAAAAGTTTGAGTACCACTGGTGTAGGTGATTGTGTCTTGTGTGCGAATCGTTACAATACTAAATTTATGTTTGCATTTAATTGGGTGAGAAATTGTAATTTGGTGTCTATGAAAACTGAGTTAGTATTTTAACTTTCAAATATAATGATGATGAACCAAAAAAAAAAAAAATTCTATCCACTGAAAAATTTAATAAGCTGTTGTGTAATTTTAAGTATACATATTTTTTTACTAAGAGTTTGGATTAAAATATTAGTATGTAAAGTTATTCCCCTTCAAATAACGCACGGAATCTTTGTTGCAGGTAAGGCAGTTCTGGGAGTAAGAAGTGGTGACGTCACCCACAACGTATGTATGCCAACGTTATGAGCCTTGAACTGTTTTAGTTTAATTCCTTGGTTGTGTTATACAAATGTGTATGTGTAGTTGCTGAAGAGTTAGCATTTTTTTTAATTGTCACGCAATTTTACGTTTTTAGGCAATCTGAGAAAACTTTTAAAATATGCTCTTTATTTTAAAAAAAATTATGATTGTGGTGATTTTACATTTAATTTTTACTTACGTTCTGCAATGAAATTAAAAAATTAAACGTCATTTTACATGCAAGCCAAGAGTTGACTTTCAAAGAAAAAATATATTTTTTTTTAAATTCCTATGACTTTAAGATAATTTTTACCTGATTATGTGTTTAAATATCTTTATGAAATTCGTTCAACACAAAACTTGAATTTAAAATCATTATAATTTCGCTAGGAGAAAGTGTTTTGAACGTTCTCCTATTGCTTTTACTACAGTAGCACAGTATAAAAAACATATAAAATATCCTCTAACACGAGAAATATTTTACACCCTTGTACATTCTTTAAAAAATCAGCTTATGATGCAACTAGAAATTCGTTTGTGAATTTACAGAATTTATGCCTGATTAAGTGATTTTGAGGCTTTCCTACAACATCTAAAACTTCATAATGTAGTGCTACCGAATATGACAGGTAAAGGTGTCGCTAATAAATATAAAATATTTAGTGCACATGTTAAAAACCACCACCAGTTAGGTGCAAGCATTCCAGATTTATAAATAGTGTCTGTTATTGTAGTGTTAACTTATTGAATTGCATTGGGCTAAGAGTGTTAAAGATTTATATAATATATTACAAACCCATAACAAACATTTTTCCATTATTTTACGTAAGTGCTACGAAACTCAATTATTATATTTATTCAAATTATTGATTTATTTTGTATTTGGTTTTAACAGTTATTTCTTGTATAAGTCCTATACTTATACAATAAACGGAAACACGTGAACTTACCAAAAAAATTAATTTATGAGCCGAAACTAAATTCTTTAACATAAATAATAAATAATCTAGTGTTACTTATTAATATAGGTATATTAATAAGTCAGTACGATGAAGAAATTAGCAACTGACAATTTAATTCGACGTAGACAAATTTTTATTATAATAGTATATTCACGGAAAAGTGAGCACTTTTTAAGGCTCTGCACAATTTTTCCTTTTAGCAAATTTGTATCTTTTCACGACTTTTTAATATAAACATTGCCATGTGACTAATAAACACATTTCCCCACTCTAAAAAGGTAACGTCTGAAGTAAATGCCTGTGGGAGTGCCTTAACAGCGATCGCTTTACCATGAATAGCCTATATATCAGAGCATCGTAGTTTTATCATCAGGTTTGGTCCCAAATCTTAGTGGAAATAGTCCAAAATGTTTGCCCGATTCATTCGCTGAGAGAACCGCAGACTTCGAAAACTAATCTGGCAGTGTCACTTGCCATTCTCGCTGAAGATATCTCCAAGCAATCCTTAAAAACTGGGTTGTTGTTCGAATATATAAGTGCGTATGTCACCCATTTGCCANTGAAGATATCTCCAAGCAATCCTTAAAAACTGGGTTGTTGTTCGAATATATAAGTGCGTATGTCACCCATTTGCCATTGCAAGAGGCGATACGAAGAATTACATAATATTTACAGTTTTCGTTTCTAAAAAAGAAAATTATGTCAATGGTTCAACATAGTACCTTATTATAGCATCAGAGAATGTCCAGTTATGAACCACTTACTTTTTTACAATTGAAAGTCACGAGTATTTATAATCAATAAGGCCTGGCTGTTTAAAAGTGAAGAAGGCTGCTTGTTCCCTATGGACTCGCTGAATTTCGTTGAATATTCCAGCAACTAGAATCCTAATGAATTATTTTTCTCCTAGACACTGATTCCTAGTTAATTTCATTCACACAACGTATATATTCAGTGAGTAGTATTTCTCTTTTGAAAGTACTAGTCCTGGTTTGGAGTGCAGAAAATTAGAAACGGTGGTAATCGATAGTGTTTACAACAGGAATTAATTATAATTCTTTTAAGAACACAATCAAGTTGCTCGTGCCAGCAAGTAGGATTATAGATACAGAAGGAAATTACAACGGATTTTGCTTATATCCTTGAAGAAACTTGGCGTTGACGAAAATCACGTCTTGGCCATACACGAAAGCCGTATCATCACATCCATGGTCGTGTAAGATTCCCACTTAATCTTTGATAACATTACTGCTGAGTCAAGACGTTCTCGNGTATCATCACATCCATGGTCGTGTAAGATTCCCACTTAATCTTTGATAACATTACTGCTGAGTCAAGACGTTCTCGACAAAACCATAGTTTTTTAATTTTTTGTTACAGCAACCAGTCTGGCTATGCCAATGTGATACTCAGACTAATTTATAACTGTCACAACTGACTTAAAACTGATATGTACTGTAGAATGAATATGGAGGGAAGTCACCGGAGAATATCATCGGCAATTAAGTTGTGTCACCTGCCATTTGTTGTACTAACAACATATTTTTCGAATTTAAAATTGGTAACCTACTTCCAGATAAAATGTAAAGAAATGGAAATATTNGTATCATCACATCCATGGTCGTGTAAGATTCCCACTTAATCTTTGATAACATTACTGCTGAGTCAAGACGTTCTCAACAAAACCACAGTTTTTTTATTTTTTGTTACAGCAACCAGTCTGGCTATGCCAATGTGATACTCAGACTAATTTATAACTGTCACAACTGACTTANTGTTACAGCAACCAGTCTGGCTATGCCAATGTGATACTCAGACTAATTTATAACTGTCACAACTGACTTAAAACTTATATGTACTGTAGAATGAATATGGATGGAAGTCACCGGAGAATATCATCGGCAATTAAGTTGTGTCACCTGCCATTTGTACTAACAACATATTTTTCGAATTTAAAATTGGTAACCTACTTCCAGATAAAATGTAAAGAAATGGAAATATTNTTGTACTAACAACATATTTTTCGAATTTAAAATTGGTAACCTACTTCCAGATAAAATGTAAAGAAATGGAAATATTAATTTTACTTTGAAATTAGATGTAAAGTGGCTTCGTTTTACATATCATATATTCTGATATTTGATATTTTCAGTGCATATGTCTACCTTAGTTTTCCATAAGGGATCACCACCGTAAATATTTCGGATGAGTTTCCCAACAGCCTATGTTGATAAAAAGTGCTTTCAAAAGCTATCAAAACGATTTTATCATAGGAAAGACGTAAAAGTATGTTTAAGCTGTCGTTTTATGCTCTGTGTGAAGGTTCTCCTTCGTGAGTATGACTAACTTTAATTCTACGAAGACAGTTATACATTACTCTCTATTTCAGGACAAAAGCTTTGCGAAATAGTCTTTGTGCTGCATAAATGAGTAACCTCGAAAACTATTTTTAACTTGCATCTCCGGAAGACAGTGGCTCGTCTCGAAGACGATGTATAAATAATCGATCAGCAAATCACGCGAAAGTAGGCAAAGCGTATCACGACGGGGAATGAAGCATTTGAAAATTTAATTCAGACGACCACGTGATGTGGTATCCCAGGTAACGAGGAGGCGTACGATAAAGGGGCTCCTGCGGTATGACGAAGCACGGGGGTGAAGTTAGTTCCACTCTCGTTACTGATCTGCGAGACCATAACATTAATATTCCTAGGCCTACATGTGCTTTGGGAATACGTCAAATATCTAAATACATGAGTTTAATTTTATTATNAACATTAATATTCCTAGGCCTACATGTGCTTTGGGAATACGTCAAATATCTAAATACATGAGTTTAATTTTATTATTACCCGCATGGTTACCTCGGCGTCCTGATAACTGCAGGCTCCAGCAAGGAAATCAAGCTAACCATCCTTATGATAATTGCGAAAACCTCAAATGTACTATTATTATTCATATTCTATATCATATTATTCTACCATTTTGAATTAAAATTGCGAAATTAATGAAATGAAACTATTACAGGCCTCNAACATTAATATTCCTAGGCCTACATGTGCTTTGGGAATACGTCAAATATCTAAATACATGAGTTTAATTTTATTACTACCCGCATGGTTACCTCGGCGTCCTGATAACTGCAGGCTCCAGCAAGGAAATCAAGCTAACCATCCTAATGATAATTGCGAAAACCTCAAATGTACTATTATTGTACATATTCTATATCATATTATTCTACCATTTTGAATTAAAATTGCGAAATTAATGAAATGAAACTATTACAGGCCTCATATATGCCTAATATTTGAAAGTGGTGAAGAAAACTAACAAATTATTTTTAGGTTTTTCCTGTTTTCGGAGTAATCTAGTGCAGTAATAGTTAGTATCGAATTATGCGTTTAGAAATTTCTGAACTTGGTAAAAGGGGTTCTCCATTAAAATAAATGTGGGACTCCGTTACATAATTTTACAGTTTTAATGGTGGCTGGTGGTTTGTTGTAAAACGTACAAACAGGGCATTTTCCCGAAAAATAATTATAACAAGGTATACGCAAATTGTCTTTAATTCGTGTTAAATGCACTGTGAGAAATTGTGGTAAAGTTACCACGTCATTTCATACGCGTATTGCGAAAGTACGAATGGTAAAACTTTCCCTCGTACATATTCTTCGATTCATATAACTTCAGTAAATTTTGACAGTTCTCGAAAATAAGTGTGGCTACTATGTATCCTTCTGCCACAGCTGTTCTGTCGGTGAAGAAAACAATCTTTGTGAACAAACTACGAATCAATTGGCAGGCATTGAAAGGCAATAACTTCAGTCCAGTACTTTGTCAGATATTGTTGGTTGCCACTCCCAACTGTTTTATTGTTGTTATAATCACACATTAATATATTGGTACGGTGGGGAACTTTAGTTTATCGTCTTTCTTGAGACGTGATTGTTTTGCAGTTATTCTTATGCGAGTGGCGATTCAAACTTATTGTTTTGATGATACAGTCGAAAATTTGGTTCGTAAGAAAATAACATTTAAGTTTTAACTTCATCGAAAGAATTTAATGCGATAAATGTGTCGCTGTTGGTACCGATGACAAAAATTCTCAACACACATAATTGTTCAATTTTTTTTATAGTGAGCTACACTAAAAGGGCGTTTATTTAGGCCACGTACATTTCAAAACATCCCGCAAGAACAAAACGCAATAAATACGTCACTGATAATACCGATGTCCGAAAACCACAATGTAAACATTTTCAGCAAATTTATCTTCGCACGTAAAAATCGTTAGTGTTTCAACAAAATAATTGTGGTGAAACAAAGTTTTTAAAGGCCAAATACATTTCAAATATTCTATCAACAATTAATAAAACATTATTTACAAAACACACAATCTTACTGTCCACTTCGTAATTCCTAATCACGTGCGAGCTATGGATGACTACTTCACTAAAATCACTTTTGTCGGCCGCTGATACGAAATAATTTATTTACTGATTTATTCAACTAACAAAACACTTCAGCTATTTCTTGAAACCAACAAATTTAAACTTCACAACGTAAATACTTTGTCCCTCGCGCTTCGCGATGGTCAAGGAAAGTGGTGGACCACAGCGCACACGAGTCGATGATTAATTTAACTGAGGAGACTGTTTTAAAAATGCACCTACGACGAACTACATTTAATGAAATACGCAATGACAAAAAAAATTAACTGCATTTAATAGTTGATGCCACCAGCAAGAAATTCTCGCATATAGATAAATTATGACGTAAGAGAGATCAGCGGCAGTGGNTTGTCGGCCGCTGATACGAAATAATTTATTTACTGATTTATTCAACTAACAAAACACTTCAGCTATTTCTTGAAACCAACAAATTTAAACTTCACAACGTAAATACTTTGTCCCTCGCGCTTCGCGATGGTCAAGGAAAGTGGTGGACCACAGCGCACACGAGTCGATGATTAATTTAACTGAGGAGACTGTTTTGAAAATGCACCTACGACGAACTACATTTAATGAAATACGCAATGACAAAAAAAATTAACTGCATTTAATAGTTGATGCCACCAGCAAGAAATTCTCGCATATAGATAAATTATGACGTAAGAGAGATCAGCGGCAGTGGAATTTAACAGGTAGAGAGAGACCTTTCACATAACCGTATTGTTCACATGCTCTACCACAATATTTCTATAAAATTTAAAGCCCTTGCTCTATAACTTAGAAAAATTGTACATTATTCTATTAGTATAATTATAACCATACAAGTTGTAATTATCATTAAATTTCTAAATTATTATTTTCAATTCTGAGTACTATTTCCTTCAATAATCATCGCAAAGATCGCCGACATAATTACACGCATTCAGCAACACCCATCAGCTGACACAGTACTTTGCAAATGGGGATGTTTACTGTTTACATGCTGTGTATGTTGGTCAAAAAGTCTGTCAAATTTTACTGAAGTTATATGAAACAGAGAATACAAGATAGCGTTCCTCCATATGTTGAAACAAGTAGTTCCTAACTTCGTATACTTTAGTAAATTGACTAAAGATAAATTAGACCGACCTCGCTGGCTGCGCACAACCAATATCCGTGTCTCAGCNTTCCAAACTTCGTATACTTTAGTAAATTGACTAAAGATAAATTAGACCGACCTCGCTGGCTGCGCACAACCAATATACATGTCTCAACATTGAACTGCTTGTTTGCCAACACGAGTAGCAAAAACGGCGTGCATTGGGCTTGAGGTTAGAAACCTGTTTAGTANCATTGAACTGCTTGTTTGCCAACACGAGTAGCAAAAACGGCGTGCATTGGGCTTGAGGTTAGAAACCTGTTTAGTAAACAAGTGCTTTGAGATGATTGTATACTTCCTCTAACTAATTTGGAATGCAGTTAGATTAAATTCAAAATAGGTGAAAGTATTTTGTTCTCATAAAAGAGGTTGTATTATGAAAATTAAGATACAAACAAGCTTGTTCTTCACTGTTGACGATGTGACTTTGACAGTTGTGTTCTTTTGGAGTAGGTCAATGTTGTGCAGAAGACGAATAAGCGGTCTACCTTATCTTGAGTCCATGCTGTACCACTGTTCAATCTTTGTAGCTTTGTGGTAACATTTTCACACTGTGTATTAGTTAGTTAATGAAAACACTCATGGCAAATGCTTTCGTTTAGGTTTGTCTTGCGACGATCCGAGAATTTTACCTCTAACGTCACAATAAGAATGCCCCCCGTCTGCCCTTAATCATAACCTCAAGTTCCGAAAACCAACACAATAGAACCGAGGTCCTATTCAATTGTTCCATGTACACAATATTAAGGCGAACCGCTGCCTGCTCTGGGCACTCAAATTTGTTCAAAGTAAACGTGCTGGCCCACCTCGACACTCGGTGAAGAGCCCCGCGGTAGGATTGCGTCAGACCGCCGACGCGCAGACCAGACGCCCACGGTCGACCGCATCCACCGGCAGCACGTCCTCACGGGCATGCCAATTAAACATCAACGAGTGGTTAACCGACAGCGTGGGACATAAATCCAACTACAAGCTTTTTAACCGCAACAACTCTAATATACGCTATTGGAGCTGGGATTACCACGGCTGCTGGCACCAGACTTGCCCTCCAATGAATACTCGTTAAAGGGTTTAAAGTGTACTCATTCCGATTACGGGGCCTCGGATGAGTCCCGTATCG
Source organism: Clitarchus hookeri (assembly GCA_002778355.1). Lineage (NCBI taxonomy): Eukaryota > Metazoa > Arthropoda > Insecta > Phasmatodea > Phasmatidae > Clitarchus > Clitarchus hookeri. Next base: position 113,245 of record NQII01005345.1, read on the forward strand.
TTATTTTTCGTCACTACCTCCCCGTGCCAGGATTGAGTAATTTGCGCGCCTGCTGCTTTTCTTGGATGTGGTAGCCGTTTCTCAGGCTCCCACTCCGGAATCTAACCCTGGTTTCCCGTTACCCGTTACAATCACGGTAGGCGCAGAACATACCATCGGCAGTGGATAAGGTACGGGGACCGTGCGATCAGCTCAAAGTTACCCAGAGCCACCAAAGCAAACGGACCGGACGAGCCGGCCGATTAGTTTTGATCTAATAAAAGCATCCCTTCCATTTCTGATTTAGAATATTACAGTAAAAGTTTTTACAGCGATAGCTAGGGTCATCTGTTTTTTGCGAAAATATTTCAGTAGTACTTCTACTCCAAAACACTAGAGCTCAGATCCACTTTCGTGATTGGATGATTTCAATTGTCACGCATTGCATGTGTCTGCCAGCGAATCACGGACATTCAGTGATGGAGTTGCCTAATTTTGATTGGCCCAGTCAGGTAAGGAACTGTCTCCCGACAAAGACACGTGGCCAATAACCAAAGGAAAACTGCACGTATGCCATAAGACATTGAAGTCTCGCCTGCGCGTAAATATTTTCGCGCAAAACAGGTGGCCCTAGTGATAGCTATGCATCTGGAATGCAGTGGAATGAAGAAACACAAAGTCTGGCTCTCAACCCTCGAGACGATGAAGTGTAGAGCGACTGTGTAACAGCGATATACTGTAAAAGTGGGAAGAAAGTAAGCAACCCGAGAAATCCCACCAGCCGTCTGCAACATCCGCCAAAAACTAGGTTAAATCCCTTGTGGAGGTGAGCTGTGGGAATAGGTCAAGGTAACCGCTGGACCATCCCCCGCGGAGTAGTGACAATATACAGGCTGTTCGCAAACTCACCCAAAGTATTTCGCAAGGAGATTCCTCGTGAAAAATGAGGTAGATATATGTAATACAACTTTAAATCTAGCTCAATTCTTAAGAGAGGTATACGCCCTGGAAAATTAAGTTTAATAATGGATTTTTTGCAAAATATCATAAATGGCGTAGAAATATACTTTGATTCTATGGATAATGTTTATTTAGTGTTGTCGTTATCTTCAACCTACGAAAAAAACCGGTGTTAAAACCTTCTGCCTTCATAAAAATAGTAGGAGTTGCCACCCTCTAATTGAATACAATCGTTTTCCTTCAAGTTTTATGGAATTTTGATACCGTCTCATTGAGCAGTATGTCATACTTAACAAAAAAGTTTCTTTTGTTGCAAGTGCCTAGGACGCACAATTTCCTTTTAAAACGCACACAAATTATTATGTGGTGACATTACAATACCTGGCATGTAGGCAATACTTCCTACACGCGAACCTAACACATCGTAAGCAACCGATATTGAGTCGTCTAATCTTAAGTGGACTTACCGGGACTTAGGTGCCAAATGTACTAAAGTAACACAATCGTATATTGGGCATTCGTACTGACAAGCCTTGTAGCTCATAAAGGTTAAAATGAGTCAGCGAGTACGAAACAGCTGCACAGTACAATAATTAGTATGGTGTTCGGTGTAGCTGCTTACCTTATGCGTTGGACAGTTGCGACAAGACAAGTGTCCCATGATGAGATGTCATGCTGTTTGGGTATTTCTGATCGTACAAAGTAGGTGCTCTCAGATGACTGCAGCCTGCCGCAACATACATCAAATGCATGTTGGCCAATTCCTCCCATTTAAAACCTAGACATGTTGTCTGCACAGAAATCTTAAACACATGTAAGCCCAGCACACACCTTCTGTCTCGTTACACTTGTGCTTTTCGGAATAGTTCACCCAACATCGGTTGCTTGCGATGTGTTTATGTCAGCGTGAGGGAAATATTGCCTGCATGCCAGCCAGGCATTGTATGGTCACCACTTCATATTACATGTGCGCTTTAAAGGAAACTGTGGGTCCTAGGCAATTGCAACAAGAGGACCTTCTTTATTAAGTAGGACGTACTGCTCAATAAGATGAAATCAAAATTCCATAAAACTATAAGCCAAAACTATTGTATGCAGTTAGACGGTGGCCACCCCCGCTATATTTTTAAGGCGGAAGGTCTTAACACCTGTTTTTAATATGTTGAAATCCTTATAACACTTATCATTATCCAGAGAATCGTAGTTTAATTCCACGCCATTTCTGATATTTTCACAAATTCAATTTTTTAAACCTGATTCTCCAGGGCGTTTATTGTCCCTAGGAATTGAGCTAGGCTATAAGTTGTAGGCCTATTGCATATGCCTGCCACATCTTCCACCAGGAATCTCCTCGCGAAACATTCGGGTGAGTTATCGGACTATCTGTATATTTTCTTTTATGCAATAAGGCTAACGAGGGCAGTATTTTTGGACGTTTGTCTGCGTATTCAAGCGTTACACACAAACCGAGTGAAAGTGAAGGACAGAGCAGTTAGATGATAGCGGCGGCAAGTCAATAAAGATATTTGAATGAAAGGCGAGCGATAAAACCAATATCCCCGTATCTGTTACAAAAGATCGAATAGACACAATAATCCTTTTAACGGCACGTGCTACTAAACTTGGTTGTATTGAGTTTCCGTATTTATCTGAAGAACATTCTAGTGTACTGCTGCCCTAGTTTCTCTAAGTGTGACTCGGGGAGCGTCGAACTTTCCAGGTCAAGGCCAACAGAGCATAAATAGTGCGATGGGCTTCCGGGCCGGGAGTTGTTGAATGGATGAGTAGTTGAGTTTCAGCGATAGACGATGAGCGGCAAGGGAAGTGAACAGCGAAAGGGAAACAGGCGACTACGAGTATCAAGCAGTGAAGAGTGCGGCTGGCAGGCTGGACTATTGGACTAGATGCGTGAGTGAAAGACATTACAGATGATGGTAACAGACAGAAAGTGTGTTAATGATGAGTGTGAGTTTATTCACTGTAAACAAACATAGATATTATCAAGGATGTTAATAAGAGTTAAAATAGACATTAAATATTGCGTACACTGAAAAGTAAAAAGAGTAATATTTAATTGTGGAGATATAAAGATTAATACTATAATTAATAGTTGTGTGAATAAATTAAAATATAATTTAGTGCTTTTACTTTTATTAAAGCCTCCATCCCTCACGAACTCAGATACGCCCTTCTGTCGTCTTGTAACACTAGTGTCAGAAGTGGGATGGAGGCAATTATTATTTAATGTATTATAAATAAAGTTAGGCAACAGGTTAATAATTAGTGATATTAAAACAATTAAATCTATTGTAATAGTTGTAGGCCATAAAATTAAGACTGTTTTTACAATTATCGCAGTGAATGCTAACTATAAAAATGTCNTATTGTAATAGTTGTAGGCCATAAAATTAAGACTGTTTTTACAATTATCGCAGTGAATGCTAACTATAAAAATGTCTGTAGAACTGAAAGCACTGCGAGCATTGATTGAGGGGCTATGCAGCCAAATGGTTAATGTGAGCGCGAGTGTTAAAGTGTTGATAACAAAATTATCAGTGCAAAACAAAGTCCGAATGAAACTGTAAATAACCAAATTAGTTTAGTAATAGCAAGTGTAAATGAAACTGTAAGTGGTGTGAACGAGAATGTAAACAATCAGATAACTAATGTAAGCGATTAAGTAGACAAGAAATTAGATCACGTGGATAATAAAAATAGACTCTGTGAGTAAAAATGTAGACAGGAAAATATACACTTAATGAAAATGTAGATAGGTAAATAGAAGGCATTAGCGAGTTAGTGAACACGAGAATTGACAGTGTAAATGAAATAGACAACAGTGTAAACAACAGAATGCACAGTGTCGAGAATGAAGTGAAACAGGAAATAAGTGCGATAAAGAAGGAATGTCAGGAATTTGTTCAGCAACTAAGTGCCACTACCCTCACACCTGCAGCCGAGAAAAGTGGAGAAACAGTACAAGAAGTAACCAACCCAGCAACCACGGAAGATAGACAGCAGCTATGCGGTATTGGTGATGTGCAGCAATGGTAAGGGGGAGGGGGTCGCAATTAAGCCCGCCTCTTACGATGGTCAGACTTCTTGGCAGGAGTACCAACACCAGTTTTAAATAGTAGCCACCGTGAATGGCTGGTCAGCCAAATAACGGGCTTACAACTTCGCTGCTGTACTGAGAGGCCCTACATTCAGCACACTACAATCTCTGCCAGAGCGACATCGACTGTAGTACTCCACACTGGTGTCGGCCTTGAAGCTACGTTTCGGCGACCGGTACCTGCAACATGCCCACCATGCCCAGCTGCGAAGCCACACCCAGCCACCAGGAGAGCCACTGCAGGAACTATGGCAAGATATTGTGTGGCTCTCCTACTTACCTCTGTAGGGGTGCCCCGAGGAGGCGCACGACATCATCGCTGTCGGCTTCTTCATCGATGCCATCGCCGACACAGAGGTACGGTAAGCAGTACGTCTGGCTGCATCCCGCAACATGCAGTACGCCCAGGCCCGAGCACTGAAGGCATAGTCATCCCGACGTCCAGTACACACAGTGATGCTGAACAAAGACCAAGACAGGATAACGAAGACGCTGAAGGAGTTACAGTTGGCTTTGAGGGAAATTGCTTCCAGGGTCATGCTACAGAGACTCGCCTACAGGATTCTAAAGAAGATCAATGATGTGGTATTTCGAATTTGTCGTCAAGGCTCTCGGGCGGAGCCGAAGGCCGTCTACATCAACCGAACTGTACTCTTCGAAGTTCNTTTCGAATTTGTCGTCAAGGCTCTCGGGCGGAGCCGAAGGCCGTCTACATCAACCGAACTGTACTCTTCGAAGTTTCGGATGTTGCAGTTTCTGTTTGATATGAACAGACTTAATCACGGGGCAGTGTTACGTGCTCTCTGCTTCGCATCCCGCGTGAGCGAGTGGAAGTGAAGGACAGTGCAGTCTTAGTGGCGGCAAGTCAATGGCATGTTTTGAATGGCGGGAGAGCGATAAAACCAAGAGCTGCGTACCTGTTACGAAAAAAGCGAGCCGACACGATAATCCTTTTAGCGGCANCGGGAGAGCGATAAAACCAAGAGCTGCGTACCTGTTACGAAAAAAGCGAGCCGACACGATAATCCTTTTAGCGGCACGCGCTACTGATCTTCGTTGTATTGAGTTTCTGTATTTATCTCAAGATTTTGTAGTTTTTTGCAGTCCTATTTTCTCTCAGCGTGACTCGGGGTACGTCGAACTTTCCAGGTCAAGGCCAACAGAGCATAAATAGTGCGATGGGCCTTCGAGCCGGGAGTTGTTGAATGGACGAGCGGCTGAGTTTCAGCGATAGACGACTGGCGGCGAGGGACGTGACCAGCGGAAGGGAAATAGGCGACTAAGAGTATCAGGCAGTGAAGAGTGCGGCTGGCAGGCTGGACTATTGGATTATATGCGTGAGTGGAAGAGATTACAGATGATGGCAACAGACATACTATAAGTGTGTTAATGATGAGTATGAGTTAATTGACTACAACCAAACAGAGACATTAAGAAGGACGTTAATTAGAGTTAAAGTATACATTTCATATTGTGCTCACTGATAAGTAAAAAGAGTAGTAGTGGAGATAGATGGATTAATGCTGTAAATAATAAATATAGTAAAGTGAATAAAAATGTATTAAAGTAAATCTAAACTCATTATGCTTGTTGTAGTTGTATACCTATTCCAGATACTAGTCGCTACCATGTTAGCATTAATATACATACCTCGCGAAAGTTAACCAAATAAAAATATTAATCACTTGGATTTTCTAAAATAAAATAAAAATATATTCACAAATATCTATTACAGCACAAGGCGAGGATTCGTGACGGGAATGTGAATGTGAGTTTGCCGCGCGGTTTTCTCCTCGGATAAGATTAGCACTGACATCATCAGTGACGTCTAACAGCTGTTACTAATAAGAGTTCGCCCAACCCAAATGTTGTACACGGACAGCTTGGAGCATTGGTAGCATGAGTTGAAGTGACGTAGTAGTGGACAGAAGAGAGGAGATGAAATTAAGTACCCAAAAGTAACACCTATACGCTCCAGTTAGTAATATACGCTCCAGTTANACAGAAGAGAGGAGATGAAATTAAGTACCCAAAAGTAACACCTATACGCTCCAGTTAGTAATATACGCTCCAGTTAGTAATATACGCTCCAGTTTTCATACGAGTGTCTCCGTCCAGGAGCTGGGATCGAGTGGAGANTATACGCTCCAGTTAGTAATATACGCTCCAGTTTTCATACGAGTGTCTCCGTCCAGGAGCTGGGATCGAGTGGAGAACTCGTGGTTCGGAAGTTTAGTATCAAACCTCCCACGTAACCATAACTCTTCAAACGCCACCCAATGAAAGGACCACTCACATTGATCAAGAATTTTCAAAACTTTGTTAACGATTCAGGGGCGATGGAAAGAGGGGGAACAAGAGGGGCATTCTCCCCTCTCATAGGTCTGACTAGAGTGTGCCAAGACTTCACAAGAGGGCGCTACAAAAAAACACAGTAGTTGAAGTTTAATACTTTCTGTATATATTTATTAAAATGGAAGTCGTTAACAATGATAAAATAGTAATGTTCGTACAAGTATTAATTATTTGAAAACTAAATTTTGGGAAGGTACGCTTTTTGAAGCAACACGGAGTCTATTTCTGTAGACCATGATCCCCCTCCCCCTTTTTTCCCGGAGTTTACAGAAAACGATCTGATGCTCCTGAATGCGTCACGCGTATGATTCAGGTTGGTGGTACACTGAGCACATGCGAAATAGAACTTAATTAAGCTAGTGAGTCAAGTGATGTGTCCTTAAATATCGACTTGCAGATGTCTCTTGGATACAATTTTTAGGATTATTGTTGGTTTTACGTCCAGCCTCCTTTACCTACAACCGCTAGTCGTCTTTCATATGTGGTTCACGTCCATGCGGAACAGCTGCTAAGGAGTCGTCGTGGTTTCGGCCGGAAACTTGGCCACTCGTCGCCGACCCCGTGGTGAGGCGGTGCTGCCAAATTAGTGCGGGGAGCTCGCTCGTTGGGCGGGCCTTGTTCCCGACGAGTGGCTGGCTCAACGGCC